>JAXQQM020073225.1:0-98431 GCA_034641835.2 Pinus albicaulis | reverse complement strand
CCTATATACTCCTCTACCTCCCCCTAGTCGACCTTGGGAATCCATCTCCATGGATTACATGTCGGGCCTGCCTTCTACTAAGCAGGGAAATGACTGTGTTTTTGTGGTCGTCGACAGATTCTCGAAGATGGCCATTATGGCGGCCTCCAAGAAGAATATCACAGCAGAAGCCACTGCTAAACTCTTCTTTGAACGAGTGTGGGTGCACTTTGGGATCCCACAGTCTATCATATCAGATCGGGATAGCAGGTTCCTCAGCACATTTTGGTCCAGCCTCTGGTCGATGTTGGATACCAAGCTCACCAAGTACACAGCTTTCCATCCCCAAACAGATGGCCAGACAGAGGTCATCAACAGAATGATTGTACACATTCTGCGCATGTACAATTCAAAGCATCCACGCACATGGGACGAGAGCCTCCCTTATGTACAACATAGTTATAACCGGGCTCTCCACAGTTCAATTCGCCATAGCCCCTTTCAGGTGGGCTTGGGATTCCAGCCACTATGTCCCATTGACGTAGCCATGCCATTTGCAGCTGCTCAGGCCGATTCAGCGCACGTCCAGTCTGAAGTTGACAAAGCAAGTAGCTTCATCGAGCGTATTCAACACATCCGCCAACAGGTTCATGATATATTGGACAGAGCCAATGCGAAGTACAAGCAGCGCCATGATCAACACTGGGTGCCACACAACTTCCAGGTGGGCGACAAAGTATGGCTACATTTGCAGAAGGAGCGCCTCACTGGACCCCACCGCAAGCTTCGCCCGCTCCAATACGGGTCGTACACCATCACCAAGGCTGTATGGAACAATGCCTTCGAGCTCAGTATTCCACCATTCCTTGGTCTGCACCCAGTCTTCAATGTGGATCGCCTTCGTCCTTACTTCCCACCTCTACTGGACACCTCGGACATTGCAAAACAACTCACACCAACTGAGTTAAATCCAGACTGCATGGAATAGTCCTTGGTCTGCACCCAGTCTTCAATGTGGATCGCCTTCGTCCTTACTTCCCACCTCTACTGGACACCTCGGACATTGCAGAACAACTCACACCAACTGAGTTAAATCCAGACTGCATGGAACAGGCCACCACAGATTGCATCATGGACATGCAAATCAATAACACTCGCCAGCAGAAGATCCAACTATATCGGGTTGTCAAAGCTGGCCAACTCCTGCACCAAGGAAAGTGGTTCACCAGGGACCAAGTTCAGCAGAAATTTCCTCATCTCATGGAGGAGCTTAACGCAATGGGGACCATTGCTTCCTAAGGGGGGAGGAATGATCCAGGTGGATATTGGTGGTCACCCGCCTATTCCACTTGGGGCTCCACCATTTTCTATTTCAGGTTTTAAGTTTTGGCATAGTTTACTATTTTTAGCAGTTTTTCGGGTCCTAAACTTCCGGAGCCATTTTGAGGCCCTAGACAACGTTTTTTGGGAAAACGAAGAGAAACATGGGTCCATGGACCGTTGTTGCTCATTCCAAATTTGTAGTCCCTTGATAGATATTTCTTTAACGAGGTATGGTACGCGTCAAACGGAGATTGTATGCCAAAGTTACGCCCCTGGGAAGTTGAAACACCAATTTACCCAAACGGGGCCCATAGTTTTGGTGCTTCATCTCCTAGGGTTAGGGTTTTGGCTGTTTAGGATTTCCCATTGTTTCTAAATGATAAATAGGCCCTCGAGCCTCATTCTAACTTAGTTCAGAGGCTTGTAGCTGCCACATCTCTTCTCAGAGATAGCTACCAGTGCCCTAGCTAGTTTTATTTCCATTATGTCTGTAAGCAAATTTCAGTTCTTTGATATTAATGAAATGAAGTGTTATTTCCGCCGCATCTCTGTATTTATGGTTATGTGTTTATTTTAAGGCGTTCCCTCACAACCTGGATCAATGTCTCGCGCAACTCACCACCGAGCTAAGATCACCTCCTAGAACCGTACTAACTCTCTAACTGTGGTAGGAGCAAAATGCCTTATTTACGCTATTGTTCCCCAAAGCATGTTTCTAATTCCGCCCGTAATAAAGGTGACGTTTTCTTCCGTTTGCCTAGGTCGCCCATTTTTGGGATTCTTTAAAGCTGTTTTATGCTTTTCCCAGCTTTTCCAGCTTTTTTACCTCTTCCCAACTACTTTCCTCATCATTGGGGAATTTAGATTTTTCCTCAAAAATCTAAATTTAGAATTAATTTCTTTCAAGGATTTTTGAAAGATTGTGGGGAAATATTTGCCTCATCCATCCTCATGAATTTAGCAAGTGATCTCATAAATCTCATTTTGGTCAATCTGCGCAATTCATTCTATTCATTTCCTCAAATTAAATATTTAATTACATTCACAAATACTTATCCTTTGGGGTACACTCCCCTTAGGCTTAAAGTTCAAATGTCTAGCTTTGAAATTCAAACCTATAAATTTGGGGTGTTACATATTCCCCTTCTGAAAATGAACACCGTCCTCGGTGTTGTTATTCAACTACTAGAGTTCATTTTTCAAACAAAAATGGATATCTTTCCATCATTTCAGCTTCTCTTTCCCAGGTAGCTTCTTCAACAGTAAAGTGCTTCCACTGCACCTTTACACTTGCTACTGTTCTGTTTCTCAATTCAATTTCTCCCCGCTCAAATATTTGAAGCGGTTCTGGCAGAAACTCCCCTTCTGGTTCCACCTAGACAACATTCCAATCAACTATGTGAGAAGCATCATGCACATATGTTTTTAATAACGAAACATGAAATACATCATGAACTCTAACATGGGGTGGTAAGGCCAGCTTGTAAACCACTGGTCCCACCCTTTCTAATACTTCAAAAGGACCACGCATTCAGGGAGCCGCTGCATACAACTTCAAGATAAAGGGTGCTCTTTTTTTGGGTTTAATATGCAAACACACATGCTCCCCACTTTACATTGACAAAGTGGTCGCCGATTAGGAGGTGGTTGTTTAAGGAGGTCGCCATAGACAGTGTCATTGTCAGGAAAGAAAAGGTGGTGGTCATCGTCAGCCGGTCCATTCACAAAGGGATCATAGCCAGGAGGTAGCCATAGGCAGTCTCAGTGTCATAGGGTCCCGATAGCCGATAGACGCTAGGAATTGCTTGAAGGTACTTGACGAGAAACACTCATCCCCCACCGGCCCAGTCGGTTGACGCAGGGAGGCGCATTGACAGGATGCCGATAGGAGAGCCAAGAGTTTATCCAGGTTTCAATCGATCCACTCGATGACAGGTGTTCATTCACTAGATACCGGTACTACATGTCCAGTGTCAATGCCAGGTGTTGATGCAGTCGATCCAAGCGTTGATGCTGCTCTCAATGCGGTCACAATCCAAGAGGCGATTCCAGAGTCGATGCCGCTACTCATACTGGTTGGTGTTGATGCTGGTACTCAATGCTGGTACTCTCTCGATGGTACTCAAATGGTACTCAATCCAGGAGTCATTGCCGATAGCCCCATTCCCATCCGGTCCATTGCTAAGAGAAGGAGTTACCCATATCACATAACCGAGTCACCTTCAACACAGACCCGAGATAGAAGGAAGTAATAAGAAAGGCCCCACATCACACTGGCCGAGAAGGAGAAAAGTCCTCCGTTCAATCCATACCCGACAGATAGTACATATACAAACTGAACGCTATGGAACACAGGAATCCTACCTGGGGTGGGGGGCCGGATGCAATGATGAAGCGTTATATACGATTCACCTGTTGAGCATCATACGCCATACGCAGAAAGCCTTACAGCTGGTCAGGGAGGGCAGGTAAACGCCGTGTTGATACAAGTGATTTAGAGATCGAGGTATGGCCTACCAGGCAGGTTTGGAGCAGGCACAAAGTTTCGTTGACCAGTATCTTAGAAAAACTTATCATTTCATTTATATAATTCTCCTTGCCCTCGGAAGCGCAAGACCTCCGGACCTTTTTTTTGTAGGTCCAAGCCTTAGTGTAATCGGGATTACTAAAATGATTTTGGATTACTGAAAATAAGCATTTCACTCACTTTCTCTATGAATCAACGGAACCACAGCCCTAGACCCTTGACCCTACACATCGACCCTTGCCCTCTCCACCCCACATTGCCAGTCATAGCCATACCCGAAGGAGAAGAAGTAACAGATCACCTACCCATAGTTGACATACAGAGATAATCAATTAGCTTTCTACTTGAATTTAGCTCACCTATGCTCTCACGTGCACTCTTTTCACGCATAGTTCTTCCGGGGTGATCCTAGGTCATTTTACCGGTTTCTTTGTATCTGTTTAACAATTCTTTCCATCTCTTGTAAAGCATCTGGTCCCAACATTAGTTTATCCTCTGGCTGACTCCAGCTCAAAGGAGTACGACACTTCCTTCCATATAGTGCTTCAAACAGACTCATTTTGATGGAGGATTGGTAGCTGTTATTATAGGAAAATTCAGCTAAATGCAAGTAATCTTCCCACTTTGATGGCCTATCCATCACATACATTCTCAGCATGTCTTCCATAATTTGGTTTGTTCTTTCCGTTTGACTGTCTGTCTGAGGGTGGTAAGCAGTACTAAAATTCAACTTAGTACCCATCCCTCCAAACAACCCTTTCCAGAAAGCTGCTATAAACTTAACATCTCGGTCAGAAACAATCACCTTTGGAACCCCATGGAGTCTTACTACCTCCTTCAAGAACACATTCGCTACTTGAGCTGTTCTAAAGGTAGATTTCACTGGTATAAAATGGGCAGCTTTTGTTAAAGTGTATACTACTACCATTACTGAATCATGCTGGTATTTGGTTTTGGGTAATCCTGTTATAAAATTCATGGAAACTCTGTCCCATTTCCATTCTGCAACCGGCAAAGGGTTTAAAAGACCAGCAGGATGCTGATGCTCAACTTTGACTAGTTGACATTCCGTACATCTAGTTAAATATTATGCTACATCTCTCTTCATTCCTGGCCAGAACAACTTCTTCTTCAAGGCTGTTAACATTTTCTGATATCCTGGATGTCCTGCATATGGCTGTTTGTGATATTCATCCAAAATCTCCCTCTTTAAGGACTCTACATTGGGAATATACAATCTGTTCTTATAACAGATCAGCCCTTTTTGGTTTTGAGTGAAATCAGTTTTCTCCTTCTTCAGTAATTTCACCAGTAGGTTCTCATAATTTGGATCTTGGTTTGCTGCCTGTTTCACTAACTCTTCCAAATCAAACTGAGCACTACTTCCAAGGCTATTGATATTTTGACAAGCATTTCTACTCAATGCATCATCAATTTTATTCTCTTTCCCTCTGATATGCTTTATAGCCATATCAAATTCACTTAGAAAAGACAACCATCTGGCTTGTCTAGCATTCAAATCAGTTTGGGAAAATAAGTATTTGAGACTAATATGATCAGTCATCAATGTAATTTTTTTTCCAAGGAGATAGTGTCGCCACATTTTTAAAGCATGGATAACAACTGCTAATTCTAAATCATAGGCGCTATAGTTCTGTTCATGTATCTTTAGTTTCCTAGATTCATAGGAAATAACTGAATTTTACTGCAAAAGGACTCCTCCCAATCCTTCTCTACAGGCATCCGTACATACCACAAATTCTTTATCAGGATCTGCAATCTTTAGTATAGGGGCTGTAGTAAGTTTCAGTTTTAATTGGTCAAAACTGTTTTGACATTTTTCGGTCCACTCAAATCTGACACCCTTCCTTTGTAATGATGTTATGGGATGTGCTATGGCAGAAAACCTCTCCACAAATCTGCGATAATAGCCTGCAATCCCCATGAATGATCTCACTGCTGAAACATCAGTTGGTACAGGCCATTCTTTTATAGCCTTTATCTTTTCAGGGTCAACAACAAGGCCTTGTTCGGAAATAATATGCCCCAAGTATTGGATCTTATCTTTATAAAATTCACATTTGCTAAACTTGGCATATAGCTGGTTTTCCTTCAGAGTTTGTAATACTATCCTCAAGTGTTCTTTATGTTCCTCCTCACTTTTTGAGTAGACTAAAATATCATCTATGAACACAAGGACAAATTTATCCAAGTACTTGTTTAACACACCGTTCATTAGGCACATAAATGTGGCAGGGGCATTTGTCAAACCAAAAGGTAGGACTACAAATTCGTAGTGACCATACCTGGTTCGAAAGGCTGTTTTGCTGATGTCTTCTTCCTTAATTCTAAGCTGGTGATAACCAGTCCTTAAATCAATCTTCGAAAATACTGAAGCTCCTCTAACTTGGTCAAAAAGATCATCAATTCTAGGTAAAGGGTATCTATTCTTAATGGTCAACTTATTCAGTTGACAATAATCAATGCACATACGAAAAGTTCCATCTTTCTTTTTCACGAACAACACCGGTGCTCCCCAAAGAGACACACTCGGTCTGATATAACCTTTATCTAACAGTTCCTGTAATTGCATTTTCAGTTCCATAAGTTCAGGGGGACTCATTCGATAAGGGGCTCAGGAAACAGGTGTGGCTCATGGCACCAGATCGATTGAGAAATAAATATCTCTTTTGGGGGGAAGATGAGGGATTTCCTTTGGAAAGACTTCCTTAAATTCTCTTATTACTGGTATAGCATCCAGTAATTCCTCCTCAATTTTATGTTCTGTTTCTTCCACATGCACTAGATAAACTTGGTATCCTTTCCTAGCTGTTCTTTTTATTTGCAATGCTGAAATTTGTCTTACCGAGATAGGTTTTGGTTTTCCTTTGAGAATAAAGGTTTCCCTTCCTCATCTACACAATGCAAAGTCTTATCCCAGCAGTTCATCAAAGCTTTCTTCTTTTCCAGCCAGTCCATTCCTATCAGTAGGTCATATGAACCTAAGGGTAGAATGTTCAAATTTACTTCTGTTTGAAAATCATTTAATTTGATTGTTGTTCGGGGCAATTTATGTGTTACCTTTCTCTTGGTTCCAGTGGCCAGCTGAACCAACCATGACTGCTGAAATTTTTCAGCTTTTAAGTTACATTTTTCTACAATATTTGGACTAATATAACTCAAAGAAGCACCCGGATCAATCAGAACAGTAACAGACAGGTCAGAAATCTTACCCTCCATTTCCACCATGGTAGCTTGATGTTCTGCTTGCCGATTTTCCAAGGCTGCACTGATAGTTGGTATATTTCTGGCTATGTCATTTACTGTAGTAGCTTCTCGATCTCTCATGATCATCTGAATGTTTCGATGAGGACAGTCCCTCAAAAGATGGGGTTCTCCACAGCCCCAACATTTCAGGGGTTCTCTCATTTTGACTGTCCCTTCCTTTTTACTGTCTCCATCTATTTGTTTGGAAGCCACTTGGGACTGAGCAGTTTGAATTTCTTTGGGTTTATTAAACTTTTTCCGCTGATGATCTCTGCCAAAATTTTTCAAATAGGTTGGTTTCTGTTTCCTCCCTTTGAACTCATTCTTATTTACCCAGCTTTTCCCTTGTTCAGTTTTTCCTTTGAACTGTTGGTAACATAATCTGGCTTTTCTAACAGCTTCGTCCATTGTTTTTGGGTTGTCAAACTCAATTTTCTCTTTGTAAACAGTAGGCAGACAATTCAGAAACCTTTGTACTTTTGCCTTTTCTTCCCTTATATAGGGTACATATCTCAGCAGATTTGTAAACTTAGTAACAAACTCATCAATTGTGAGTTATCCCAGTCTAATTTCATGGAATTCCTTTGCTTTGTCATCATAGTAATGCTCATTCAAGTAGCGATTTTTGAACTTAACCTGGAAATCTTCCCAAGTAACTATCTTTTCGTCAATGGCATGCACCATTTTTGTCTCCTCCCACCACAAGGTAGCCTTACCTTGTAGCTGGTAGACAGCTAATCTGGCCTTCAGATTGCTCTCATATTCATAGACCTGGAAGTACTTAATCATGTTCAACAACCAGGCTTCAGCATCTTCCTCCTTTTCTCTATCATAGGAGGGAGGCTTAATTTTTCGGAATCCCCCCTGTAATTCCTTTTTCTACTTGTATTGATGCCTAACAACATCATCATCCTCAAACTCATCAGTCTTCCTCTTTTTGGAACCTTCTCCTTCTTGGCTGTTCCGCGAGGTTAGCTCTCTAATGAGCTTTTCTTGCTCCTTACTGGCTAATGACAACCTGTCATTCTGGCTTCTCATCTCAGCCATTTCTCGTTGCAACCTGTGCAACATAGCCATCACCGGAGCATTGGGATCTGGTGTACTATAATCATCACGCAGATCCACATAAATTTCTTCACCTTCTTCCATTTCAGCACCACTGTACACACTACACAACATAAATCAGTGAAAAAAAAAAAAAATATATATATATATATATATATATATATATATATATATATATTTCCACAGAATTAAATTTATATAGTGAACACACAGCAACAGTGAGCACAATATCACCAGCCCAGTTTTATAACTTGGGCTTTGATACCATTTGTCACACCTCCTATTTCAACAAAAAAAAAAAATCTTTTGAGTTATCATTTTCTATGTATTGATGAACTAACTCCTATTCACTTACTAGCTTTAAGAATATAACCTCTCATTCCAAATTCGATTAATTATATTAACCATAAGAATTTAGATCATTACCCATTCTCTTTCAAAAGTTTTTTATATATATAAACATATATATATATATTTTCAACCTCATAATATGTCATTAATGTAACCTCCATTTCATGTAAGACTCCCACTGTACAATCTCTTACATATATTCACATATAAGTCGTTCATATCAACTTTGCATCTGCTATGTCCGTATAAGAATAATGTGCTACTTTTCGGCTGGAGATTGCTTGTTGATTTGGTTGTATTGGCATGGTTTCACATATATATGTTTGGAGTTCTTGGAATGATTGGGTTTATACCTTTGACTGACGCATTGGTATTTCATAGACGTGGACATACATTATTACTCTGTCATACATATGAGTTTGTATTTCCCTTCCCTGCGTTGGTATGGAATATATTTTGGTTAGTGTATCTTGGGTTGAGGGTGTTGTATTTGCGTCGACTTTACAACCCTATGCTTATCGTACGTTGGGAATTAATATCCGCATATCCTCTAATTCTGTGGTTACTATATTCTATAGTTTTCTGGTTACGGACCTGCATGCATCATTAATATATTTAAGGCACTGGTACGTTGGCCCTTTAATTGACATCCTATCCAACCACCACCGTTAATCAGTTGTCGATCCATGTGAGAACTGATGGATCTTTGCCAGTTGTATGGCTATGCGTTGCTAGGGTTTTTCATTGATGATTGCTATAAGGATTAAACCGTAACTTTGTTTCACTTTCTGATTCGACTCTCTTTTCCATATTTCTTCCTGCTTGCCGACGGAATGATGTCTCTGCTCGACCTCTGAGCGTTCACAGTGCTTCACACCTGCTTGGTATTGGTTTCTGGTCAACGCGCAGAGGTAAATCCTACTCTTCCTTCAGGATTGAAATTTTCTTGTTCTCGCTGTATTTAATGGTTAGTCGTTTCAATTTATTTTTGATTTCGTGTTACCACATTTAGAGCTTCACCCTAACCATTCTTCCTCAGAGCGAGTTCGTTTTGTTTTTGAAAATGCGTTTCGTCCCTGGCTATCAATTTTTTTGAACTTTTCCTATCGTTCAACATTGATTCGATTTGCATGTCACCACAAGGATGTCTGCGACGACCAAGAGCGCTACCAGTGAAAACCTTTTTCCGTGAATGGAAAATCTTCCATAGGTATGGGTTTTTCCTCGGCATGTGCTCTACTCTTTCTTTCAGTGTTTGCGTCTCAGTTCTTTAGTAAAATATGTTGATCTATTTCGTTCTTTCATCTTTCAGGCATTCTCTGAGATCAGAATGATACTCTCGAACTGTGCTTTGCATAGGTAATTATTTAAGTTTTTCTTTCCAAATCGAGCTTTCCCTATATACGATGTCCTTTGTTGTTTCTGTAAGCCGGTTTCATTTTAACTCTCTTCGTTTTCAGTCATCGACCATTGAGTCTAACAAAATGATTTTATTTTTCTAACGCAGGTATTTCTTTGAATACTCTGTGACTACACACAACTAGCAAGCTCATTACATTATTCACTGAGATGTTGAAATCCTACCTATTTGCCACAGGTCGGTACCCACGAGACTTTGGTTAATTTGTGAACTCGTGGTTCATATGACTGGTTTAATATTGCAATGTTACTAGTTCATGGATAATCTTCGTAACTCCAAATGATCTCTTAAGTAATTCTGTATACTAGTATTATTTTATTTTTATTTTTTTTTACCCATAATTTTTCAATTAATGTACAGTTTGGTCCTACAATGTATTAGTATTTCTGTTCATTCTTTCAAGTCTTGCATATCTGGTACTTGAAACTGACAATACTTTTATCTTAATGGAACCATCAAATACACTGGTATATTGGGACTTTCAGTAAAATATGCGCGTATTTCGATGTACTCGATGAGTATTCTATCATAACCAGAAATTAAATATCTGGTGTAGTTTCTGTGTTCCAGATTTATTTTATCCTGTCAGTGCAATATTTATAAGATTGAAGAATTTGTTATAATTTTTTTTCTTGTGTCCTACTCCAGATCTTTAGAGTTTCATAATGGAAATGAATTTGCAGAACTTCAGTCGTCATCTCTTTAGATTTCATTTATTATTATTTTTTTTTTTTTGTAAATATACTGGACTAACAAGTCTTCTAAATTTAATATTTATTCTCATGTCTATATCATTTTTATATTAGGAAGGCTTTCCTATATCATTTCGGTGTATGAAATTCTCATACCACCATAGTTTGCAGTTTTGATAGTAACGGTTTCCCAGTCTCTTCTTCTATGTTAGAATTTGTATAGAATGTTACTAGCTTTGTTCTGTACCGTGGTTTACTAATGTGCCAAAATTATTTACAGGTGTTGTATGGATATGTATCTCTATTTTTATGTTTAGAAGACATTTGTACTTATAATCTACCCTTTTACTCCCTTGACTTGGGTGCACATAATAGACTAGGATACATATATTTCAATATGCCATGCTGTGGTGAATATGCATGTTAGTTAATTACTTAACTTCCTTTTGTCTTTTAATTCTGTTCTCTAATATTAGAATGATTCCATAAGAAAATTTATCAATGAGAAGTCTCTTGCAAGTCAATAGTTGCTTTCCTCTGCTATAGTGTTTGCTGCTTGCATGCAAAATTAATTGACCATTGAGTTTCTGGTTATGTATGAATGATGTGCTGACCCTGAGGTCAGTATATACAATCTTTCCTTTCATTCTTTAATGCACAATGTAAATTTCGATTCATCTCCTGCTATTTTCCAGTATAATACAGGAAAACTCAGATTTCTCTCTCTTATGTATGTATATATTAGAATCATTCTATGAAACAGAAGCAGATTAAAAACTAATTCACAAATCTTCCTGTGGAGAACTAAGTATCCTCAGATTTAAACCACCACTGGTTTAGAGATTCTGTTGGGTTCTACTCCACAGATTTAGTTTCTACAACTATGCAGAATTTCAAAGGTGATTTCCTTATGATTAATTCTGTTTAAATGTAGAATTTATATTCTAATATACAGTCAACTTTTATATGTAGCCAATTCATACTATATGAAGTAAACACATCAATAAAATTAGAGACATACCACTCATGCAATTGACCAACCTCCCAACCTTAGAGTCCTTCTGTCTCCAAGAACTCACCCCCGAGCTGAGATCACCTCCTAGAACAGAATAACTTCTAATATGTATAGGAGCAGCTTATTTAAGCTATTGTTCCCCAAAGCATGTTTCTAATTCTGAGTCCAGAATAGCAGGATGCTTTTCTTCCTGTTTGCCTAGGCTTCCCATTTTTGGGATTCTTTAAATATGTTTTATGCTTTTCTCAGCTTTTCCAGCTTTTTATCTCTTCCCAACTACTTTCCTCATCATTGGGGAATTTAGATTTTTCCTCAAAAATCTAAATTTAGAATTAATTTCTTTCAAGGATTTTTGAAAGATTGTGGGGAAATATTTGCCTCATCCATCCTCATGAATTTAGCAAGTGATCTCATAAATCTCATTTTGGTCAATCTGCACAATTCATTCTATTCATTTCCTCAAATTAAATATTTAATTACATTCACAAATACTTATCCTTTGGGGTCCACTCCCCTTAGGATTAAAGTTCAAATTTCTAGCTTTGAAATTCAAACCCATAAATTGGGGGTGTTACACTTATAGAGGTTCTGCCCTCTTTACGATAGATTTCATTTATCCATCAACAACTCAAACGCACAGAACTTCAATTCATAGATTTACGCTCGTTCAATAAACATCAGGACATCGACATGAATGTCGATTTCTTCAATGACACACAGAATACATTTAGACCCCAATTTCAGAGTCTTATTCATACATAGTCATGGAGATTCAAAGCATTCTCTCACAGAAGATAAATCAACAATACTCATACAATGCTGGGACAATTTCTTTCATTCATATGTATAACAAAACTACTTACAAACTTCTTGTCTTGGCCAGATCTTCAATTTGATGGCCTTCTACTACATTACTCTGCCTCTATAGCTCTCCAGCTCTATTTTCTGAATGCCCTTGAGGCTTACATTTATACAGGATGGTAATGAATCGACTCAGCTCCTACAATGACTCAACAAAACTCTTGGAATCCTCAATTCCTAAATTTAGCCTAACTCCCTAAATTTACTGAACTGACTCTTCGCATTCTTAGCTAATCGACTTCCCCTCATGTTCTCCAATGGGGAACATTTACAATTTTCTCACTATATTTAATTTAAAATCACTTAAATTATTCAGTAATTACATAAGAAATTAAAATATAAGACCCCCCTATGTCTATGGGAATACAAAGTATTTTCTTGGGCCTAATGCCTCTGCGTCAAAAACTAAATAGAACAAAGCAGAGGTCGGATTGTCTCGACACACAACACTGCAACCGCACTTGCACATGCACATAACTTAGGATATACTCAATTTCGAACTCCTCTTCTTCTTTTCTTCACATAACTCAGAATATACTCAATTTCGACCTCTTCTTCTTTATTCCAACACATAACTCAAAATATACTCAATTTATCTCATCCTAATTTATCATTATTTAAATAGCTGTCAACACTACACTGTTATAATAATAGTGACATATTAATAACAGTAAACCTAGAGAAATGATATTTGAAGTCATGTGGATAAACTAATTGATTCGATAACCTCGCGCGAAGATGACAGGCACTTGTAATTTGTCATTTACATGCTTTGACTTATAAGATCAACCCAACTCACCGCAATTTCTTCACGATTACCTAATGGCATTCACAATCCCACTGCAGAACTATATTTAACTAAAAACTATAGAAATTTGATTTGCTCTTCGAACAAAAAGATTCTGCATGAGGTTGTGACGCTCGTTCAAGGAATGCACAAATTCCGAAATGCGCTTCAACATTAGAGTCGCACTATCAGATTCCTGACAGTAAACAAGTGGATTTCACCCTCCGCCATAATGACGTCGACATTTTTACCTCCATTTTTTAGCGGTTCCTAATACATAATAAATGGATCCCTCAGCAGATCCTCCCCTGCCACAAATACCGGCATTCAAGGATTCCCTATTGTATTCATTCAAACAGTGGGAGTGGAGCGCTCCATTATTTTCGGCATGTGGGAATGGACTTTGAATACATAAATTTCCAGTTCAATTTAGTTTACATAATTTATTGTTGTAGACAGATGTCAGGCATATATATATAGAATATGTACCGCCAACTATTATATATTTATAATACCTACCACCAACTATTATATATAATACGTACCATTGTTACACCATCTATTTTTGTGGACAGATGTCAGGCATATATCTATATATATATATATATATATATATATATATAATACATACCACCAACTATTATATATTTCACATCCCTCTTCGTTTGCAATCCAAGCAGTTAGTGGTGAGTTTACAGGCTCTAGATATGAATATGCAATCTGTGAAGGACGATGAGGCGCTTTGGGCTTTGGCCCTAAGTATGGCATTTTCATTAGAGAATCCCTTTATCCTAAAATGTGGCCTTCGTCTTAAAATCCCTGACATCATTTGGAAAGCCGGCCCCGATGTTTTTCTCTCCGTCCAAGAGATCGCCGCCCAACTCCCCTCTGAAGATCCAGACGTGGGTGCCCTTTCCCGCATTCTTACTTACCTTTCAACCATGGGAATATTGCAGGCAGTGAAGCCAACCGAGGGAATCATTACGTCCATGAACATAAAATACGCGCTCACTAATCTCACCAAAACCTACTTCATCTCCGAAGACATTAATCCGCGAAGCCTCGTTCCCTTCGTTCTATTGCAGACACACCCAGTTTACGTGGGCGCGTGGGACCATATTCACGAACGTGTGCTTCATGGCGGCGATAATTTCCAGAATTCCAGTGGCAATGGCCAAGAATTCTGGAAATTCACAGCCAGCAATCCGGAGTTCAACAGCATCTTCAACAGAGCCATGGTGTCGGTGACAAAGGGCAGTATGGCAGAGATATTGGGTATTTATGATGGCTTCAAAGACGTCAACACGCTGGTGGAAGTGGGCGGAGGGCACGGAGAAGCGTTGAGTCTCGTAATTGATACGTACCCTCATATCCGCGGCATCAACTTTGATCTTCCTCAGGCTCTTGCAACTGCACCAAGTCTCCCTGGTATTTACACTTCTCGCTCTTTTTTATTCTTTATATCGTTATCTATGGCCCCATTCATAAGATTTTTTTTATGTGGCGACCACACGTGTTCGAAAGTGCCAAGGATTTATATTTGCTTAAAAATAGGTTAGCGTATAGCATTATAAAAATTTAGCAGGTTTAAAAGTGCGATCAGGTTTAATAATGAAGTGCCCTCATTCACGCAGGCATACAACACGTCAGCGGAAATGCGTTTGTAGAGACAGCACCTTCTGCAGATGTCATTTTTATTAAGTTGAGTAATACTGCACGTTAATTATCTGATTTGATAATATTTTATTTGTACGTGAAGTGTTTCATAATTTTTCAATGAAATACATTGGTACTTTATTTAATTATATGTTTATTTTGGATTTGTCCAATATGAAAGAATTTTCTACATATTTGGCGCGACGAAGACTGCACCAAGCTACTGAGCAACTGCCACCAGGCTGTTACTGACAATGGAAAGTTAATAATAGCAGAGGCAGTCTTGGATTCAACGGAAGAGTCTGACATGATAGGATCTGCCAATGTTGTAGATGCTCTTATGTTGAATCTTTCACCGGGAGGTAAAAGAAAGGACCCTAAAACAATGGAGTGAACTACTCAAAGCAGCTGGGTTTTCTATCTCTAAAGTCGTGGGGAAGAAGGGCACTGTAATTAAAGTTATTGAAGCAATCAAGTGCTAAAGGTTTTTCTATCTCTACGGTTTGTTTGTTTATTTATCTTAGAAAATAAGTATAGTGTGCTTCTCAACCGATCCAAGTACATGAAGCAAGTTATGAAGCAAGTTACTTATTAATATAGTCATGTTACTTCAGAATAAAGACGACGTCTCCACTAAAATATATCCAATCCAGAAGTCGTGATGTAATGATCTCATATTTAAGGTTTAATCTATTACATATAATAAAGCTATTTGTGAACATTCGTGTTGTGTTACGGTGTATCTTCTCAGTATAAATGTTTGAAAGCAATTTGATGGCACAATACACTTTTCATCTTTAATTGTTGCTACATCACTAATAGACAAACAACCTACTTTTACTATTGTTTGAAAGCAATTTGATTGCATTATACACTTTTCATTTTAATGGTGGCTACATCACTAATTAATGTTTGGTTTGGTGGTTTGGATTGGGTTATTTCAGGATGGTCTAAATATTATTTAGAGTTTATATTTTAATTTAAAATTAATTTATTTTTTTATTTTAATTATTTGAATATATTATATTTATGATTAATAAATGTATATAATCATCTATTTTAATTTAAAATTAATTTATTCTTATTTTAATTATTTAGATATATTATATTTATGATTAATAAATATATATGATCATATATTTTAATTTAAAATTAATTTATTCTTATTTTAATAATTTAAATATATTATATTTTCCTCTAAACAAAATTGATCATAAATCTTTTATTCATGTAGTATATATTGAGTATTCTGTTTTAGTTCATAAATCTTTTATTCATGTAGTATATATTGAGTATTCGTTTTAGTTTACCAACGATCTAGTTCCCAATGCAAACTATTACGGTCCATGCACTAAGTGGTATTCTCTTTTAGTTTGACACATATTGGCATGTAATGTGAAGATATAATGTTATATTTATTATATATATATTTCAAAAATAATTTGCATAAAATATCATGTTTTATATAGTTTTTTTAATAAATTATTAAATATCAATATTTATATAAAAAATTAATATATATATATATATATAGTCTATGAACATAAATTTATTAATCATCACCTTAAAGTGGGGATACAAATAACCCCTCTAATTATCGGATAATTATGATTAGCCCTCTCTTAGTCAAGTTATATGGTATTATTTTGGAAAAGAAGTTGAGCATTTGGCTTGAAAGTGAAGGTAAGCGGGCTAAAGGCCAGCGGGTTTTAGAAGACAACACTCAACAACACACCACCTTGTTACGCTTTAGATCATTGTGGAGGAATGCCACGATGATAAATCCAATCTCTTCTACTACTTTGTGGACTTTAGAAAGGCTTTCGATACGGTTCCTAGAAACAACATATGGAATAGATTAGTAGAGCTAAATGTTCCTTTCGAGCTAAAAGTAGCCTGCTATAAGGTTATACGAGAATGTAATTGCCAAGTTAAAGAGCAATGAGGGGTGGTCGAAAGATATTAAGTGTAATATTAGATTTAAACAAGGTTGCCCCCTCTCCCCTACCCTATTTGGCATTTACATCGACAAGCTAGAAAGTTGTTTAGAGGAAGTAGGATGTCTTTGAAACGATTTTAATTTGGGCGGTCATCATCCTTCTTCTCATCGTTTGACAATATTGTTCTTCTCACAAGGTGCCCATCTGATCTTGATAAGTAACTTAGAATTCTTAAGGATTTATGCTCTACCATGGGTATGTCTGTTAACACTGACAAAAAAAAAATTATGATTATCAAATCCAAGAAGGACATTTACACTAATTTATGTATGACAATTGTAACTTGGAGGAAGTGTCTTCTTACAAGTACCTATGAATTGATATTCATCACAAGCTCAACTCGAACTATAACATTCAGAAAATGATTAATGGGGGGTGGAAAGCTTATTTTGGTCTTGAAAATAATTGTAAAAATGCAAAACTCGTAATGTGGGATAGAAAGAAGTTCCTCTTTGAAAATTTAGTCACTCCCTGTTATCTTATCCCGGAGAAATATTGAGAAAATCTATAAGCGTTTTATAACTTATAACCTTAAAATTAAAAGAAATACACCCTATCCTATTCTCCTTATGAAGTGGGTCTTTCCCCTATTGAGAGCCTAGCTATGACTAGGCTTATGTTGTACAAGCACAAGCTCAAAACATATGAGACCATAGACTTCCTAAGATAGCTTTAAATTCCAAACAAAAACCACCTAAGGCTTAAACGAGGTTGGTATAAAGACACGAAGTGCTTGGTTAAACCATTGGGAGATCGACGAGAATGTTGCATTACAAAACATTAATAACATTAAAAAAATTGTTACTTCTAAGTTCAAAGAAAAAAATGTGGTGTGAGAAAGATCTAGCATCTAAAAGAAAATTAAGATATTATAAGGAGTTCATCAACCCCATCCAAGAAGATCAAAAGTATCTCTCTCGTTTTAACTAGCTCAAAGAAGAAAAATTAATATAGCCAAGATTAGAACGAACTCTCATGAGCTCCATAGTGAAACGAGGTTGTTGGAGAGTTCCTAAAATACCATGGATGGAAAGGATCCGCCATCTCGTGAGAATATGAACATCGAGGATGAAAATCACTTCCTCTTAGAGTGCCCCGAGTACAACCACATTAGAGCTCAATTTCACAATATTTTTTACAATCATCGACCTTCCTAGCCTTTTAAGATGTCAAAATTATAGTGAGCTCGGGAGGCTTCTATCCAAGCTTTTTGAGCATAGGAATAAAATCTTAAATCAAACTAAATAACTCTTTTCTTTAGGTCCAATAAACCAAATATTGGTCCGAGTAGACGTTAACCATCATCATCATCATAAAATTTAAAATTCAAATAATACATATGAAATAATTAATATCACATATATTTAAAAATTAAAATTCTTAGAAATATAATTTCAATATATTTTTTAAAATGTAACATGTAAAGTATAAAATTTAAAAATTCAAATAAGACATATCAAATAGTTAATATAACATATATTTAAAAAATTAAAATTCTTAAAAACATATTTTCAATAAATTTGTAAACATTATAAGTTTATAACTCATCGAAACATCAAGTTTTATTTTCCTATATTATATTACGTTTAGTATTACATGAAAAAAACTTATTTAATATTAATAATGTTAATATTAGTGATATATTGAAATATTATATTATTTTTTCACTAAAACATGATAACTATTTGATTAATTTAAGAATATTTCAAATTCAAAAAAATATTATTGAAAAATGTATCCTAAAAAATTTAGGATTTTATCACAGATATCAAAGATATGTTCAAACAATAAATATTATAAGTTTATTTTTAATGATATTATGATATTTAAAATATTTTACATTAAAAATATTTGGTATCAAAATATAAATATTTTAAGGAAATATTATCGGAAGCTTAATTGGTGATTGAAGTAATGATATTCCCTCGAGAGATCTACAATTTAAATTCCTAAGGTTGGTTTACAATAGAGCCCCAAAATTTTATTGGTAGCCACTTTAAAAAATTGACACCCATTTACCTGTTTTTTCTCTTTTTTAAACATAAAATACAATTAATTCTAAAATAAACACGCCAATTTGAACTTGCAAATAATTTTGAAAAATGTCAAAATGACTCGGGAGTATGTGAAAAAATGAGAATTTTCCTAAATTATATATATATATATATATATATATATATATATATATATATATATATATATATATATATATATATATATATATATATATTCATCTCATTATAAGAAGGTAAGGGGCATATTGTATTCCATGAGTCTTCTACCCTGGTCCCAAGGGACACAAATGCGTACACAAGAGGGTTAACCCTTGGTTGCTTATTCGTGGGCATGATAATTCATTTGTCATCTTGCTCTTTCATCTAGCCTTTTTTACGCCTACCTAGGTTGAAGAAAATCAATTTGAAAGTTTCCAGTCACTTCTAATATGCCCCTACAACTTGTTCTACCTAAATAAATGAAGAGGAAAAAACTCGAAACAAATTTACATATTAACTAACTTGAATCCATTTTCTATAACCCTAGATTAGAGTAGGACATTGGAAGCCATATGTCACTATCAATTTCAAAGGGAATGACCATATATATCTTGATAGTTCTTGAACCACACAGTGTTACTCTTGTTACTAGCATCTTTCATTACCCACATTCATCGATTTGGATCAAGGACCTAAGTGATAGCTCAAATTTCAAAAATGTTCCAAAGTGTGTCAAACTCGAGAAACAAAATAGATCTCGTCTTCTTGATTACGGTGTTGTGAATGGTTCGAGAAATTGACACCGTATGAAGAAGTTATCGCGATTTGAAAAGTCTAGTAAACTACAATTTTTTAAATTTGACCAAGGTTGATCGGTCAAGGGTACGGTAAACATAATATTCCGGGGAATATTGCTAGAATATTCCTCAAAATATTCCCCTGAAATATTCCTATCGGGCCAATCAAATCGTGACAAGTGGCAGTGGTATTATTTGTCGAAATTAATGTATGTTTTTGTGGACCAATGGGAAGGTGGCACATGCCTAGCCATGAGGCCACCACGTGGCCCTTGAAATGTATTAAAATTTTGGTTTGGACTCCACACGGGAGTTGACCTCACGTCACTTGCTTGCACTTACATGACTTTACTGTCTCCCCTACACATTGGTTCTGACCATAACTGGATTGTGGTTTAATTTAAAGTTTCTTGAATCCACATTTGGGGGTTAGAGGGGCCCAGCCCTCCCCATATGGTCGTGACCTCGCACCAAGGGTTTAAGCCCCTATCCACCGACGTGTAGTTTATGTTAAAACCTGTCACATGGCCACGTTGAATTATTTTTCATCAGACGGTTCTACGCCAACGGTTGCGGGTTCTAACCGCGGGGTTTGTGGCATGTGCCCAACACCCCTAACCGCAAATTTATTTTCACGGTTATCCTCAGCAGGAGTTGGAAAAATGTGCCATTTTCGGCAGAGTAGCCGTTTTAAACTCAGCTAGCTTGTAGTTGCTCCATTTTTAGTGGAGTTGTTTTAGGAGTTACCGAGAAAAGTTGTTTTGGTCACAACTCACTTATTATTTGACCATTATGAGAGTGTGATTAGTCAATTGTGACTATCTCATAAATTCTAGACTCATTGGTGAGGGTTGTAGAGCCATCGTGAGAACTTCAGAGTGAGGTTTTAATTTAGAGAGGTTAAGGGGGCCACTAGGGGCCAACAACGCTTTAAGGCCTAGCCACGATAGTTAGAGGCCTTTTTCGAGAAGCCAAGTCAATTTTGGATGTTTTAGAAATTTTGGAATTAACTGGTGAGGTTTGTAGAGCACATAGAGAAATTTTTAAGGCCGAGATGCTTCAGAGAAGTTCCAAGGGGCCACTAGGTGCTAGCAGGAGAATGAGGGCTATCCATAGCAACCGATGTCCATTCTCTGCAAACCCAGGTAGTCTGTATGACTATTATGAGCCTTATGAATCCAATGGATGGATTTGTAGAATATTTTGAAGAATTTTGAAGGTCGGGCATGCTTCATATAAAGTTTTTCGATCAACCGAGAGCCAAGGGGTGCCACCGTGTGTTGGAGGCGTAAACTCGACCATCCATAGGCCAATTTTAGCAAGTGAAGAGTCTAATCTCACTATTTTTGGCATTATGAATCCAATGGAAGGATTTTAAGAGTCATTTGGAAACTTATTAAGGTTGATAAGCCGTAGGGTAAGTTTCCAGAGTGCCCCGAGGGCCAACAATGGATGGAGCCCTATATTGGGGAGACAAAGCTCATTTTGAGCAAATGATCAATCTATTTTGGAGGTATGATATATACTAGAGATATTAGGTGAGGTTTCAAAGAAAGAAAAAATACTTCTAGGGATTTTTGCCAAAGAGAAGCTGAGGGAAGCTTAAGGGCACTACAGATGAGGTCAAGTCAAAGGAAGCCTAGTTCTATTTTCAACGAGATAACAATCATTCTAGGGATACGATGGTATTCTAAACCCAATGGTTCAATCCAAATAACCATTGGATTTGAGTAGTTTACTTGTAAAATAAATTACTTATCATAATCCTAAAGAGCCAAGTCAATTGACAAGAGCTTAATCGACGTAGACCACGATATTCTGGGTGAACTCCTTTATTAAATTTGTTGTTATGTGTTGATGCTTATTTGTTTCATTTTATGGTTATTGTACATGCTTAATATCGGGAAAAAAAATGTTTAATTTCTCACATTTAGGCATTAAAATAGTTAAAAACACATACACATGTTTCAAGTGTTCAATTGCCCGTACGTCAAGAATAAACTAGATCTTCATTTGTCTAAGTCGAGTGGGAGGTACTTGAAAGGCATAACAAGTTATCCATGCATTTTCAGATCACACATAGAGCTCACTAAGACAAGCTTAGTATGTATTTTTTACGAAATTGATTAACAAACCCTAGCCCTATAACATTCCCCTCAGGGTGACCTCACAAGAAAATTTATGGAGTTAGGAAACCACTTGGGAAGAAACACCGTCCACCCAACCATGAACCGACCTCCGGTTCCCCCAAGTTGAGATGTGCTTGCCCGCTGAATCAACAACCTCTTGTTATTCTAGATAAGATAGTTTATGTCTTGTTTCCCCTAGTATAATTTTCCTTAGTAGTGCCCCCTCTTTCAAGGTCTTCCAACCCACTAGCCTAATTTTTCTTAGTTTTTTCCTTAAATCCCGTCTTTCTAGATCCCACGATGATTTATTGCACTCTTTACTAAGTGCTTTTATACAACCGAGTGATTTAATATATTTTTTCTCCCATCATATTAAATCTTACTAATCAACTCCTAGACGTTTTTAGGAGTTATTTAAGGGAAAATTAGTTTGATCTCATCCACCAAAAGCTCGGTTTCTAGATGTTGGCAAGAACCTTTTTACTCTAGTGTTTTTTTTCAGGTAGTGTCCAAATTTTCTATATAAAAATAAATTCATTTATTACACCATCATACTTTATTGTTCACTTTAATTCAATTTCACTATGAATTTCTAGGCTTCGCATCTAGAAATAGTTCGATCTAAAAATAAAGAAATATTTACATAGAAGTAGAGGGGTATTACAATTTACCCCTCTTTTTAAAAATAAATAGTCCTCGGTGTTAATTTTTCATTTGCTTCATTCTTGAAAAAATGTTGGGTAAGCTTCTTTCATTATATCGTCCTACCCCCCAAGTAGCCTCCTCGAGTGTAAAAGTTCCTCCACCGCACTTTAACCCGAGAAACGACTCTGATCTCGAGCAAGATTTCTTTATGATCTAAGATGTGAAGTGATCTAGCAGGGGAAATGTTCTTCGGGTTCCACATGTATCAAGTTCCAATCAATCACATGAGAATTACCATGGATATACTTTTTTACTAAAGACACATGAAAAAAATCATGGACTTTAATATGGCTAGGAAAATCTAGCTAATATGTTATTGGACCAACTACGTCCAAAATTTCAAAAAGGTACACAAAATCATGTTGCAAATTTTGCACAGTGTCAGATACTTAATGTAATTTTCATCAATTATCACTCTTAAATAAAAATTTTCCCCAATATTAAATTCTTTATGAATGATTTTTTTATCTACATAACTTTTTTGTCGATATTGTTTCGTTTTTATGTTTTTTCTAATCTTTCGTACTACATATTCCATTTCCTAAAAATCATCCGATCTAATACGAATGTATCCTTTGGATGACTCCAACCGAGTTGTGTATGCCATTTTCTACCATACAGAAAGCTTCAAAAGGACTCATTTTTATTGAATTTTTGGTAGTTATTGTTATATGTAAATTCTGCTAAATACGAGAAAATCCTCCCATTTAGTAGACATATCCATGACATAAATTTCCAACATATATTCCAAGATATGATTGGTCCTTTATTTTGTCCATAAGTTTGAGGATGATATGCAATGATGAAATTTAATTGAGTTCACATTCCCCCAAACAAAGATTTCTCGAAAATTGAGGTAAAATTAGCATCTTTGTTTGACACTATCATCATTGGTACTCCATGCGGTGAAAAATTTTCCTTCATAAAAACATTGGCGATATGTGTTGTTTCATAAAGTCAAGTACACCGGTATAAAATTTGTTTCTTTACTCAATGTGTCCACCACCACCATGATGAGAGTCATGTTGTCATTTTGTACTTAGTAATCTGTAATAAAATCCAATGAAATCCCTTCCCACTGCAATTCGAGAATGGATAGTGGATTTAGAAATCCAACAGGATGTTGGTATTACACTTTTACATGTTGAAATTTTATACATTTTTCTAATTATTATGCCACCTCCTTCTTCATGTCTAGACAAATTATTTTTTTCCTTAATTTTTTTATCATCTGTTGGTGTCCAAGATAGCGCATATGGTTTTTTATGATATTCATCTACTATAATTTGTTTTCACACACTACATGTGGAATATACAATCTATTTTCGTAGGTTAGCAATTTTTTCAAAATTTTAAGCATACCCTCAAACTTCCATTTGCCGTAATTTATGTTGAATTTCTGGATATTTATGATCTTGTTGTATTTAATTTTTGATCCGCTTTCAAAAAATATGTATCAATACTTGCTATAAAATACTAGCATCAAAGCATGAGCATGTCTACTTAAATCATATTCTACTTTGTTTTATTTTCCTTTTATGTGTTTAATATCAATTTAAAACTCATCGACGAAATCTAGCCACCTTTCTTATCTAGCATTTCGATCAGGGTTGACCTAAAAAAATATTTCGAGCTGATGTGATCTCTACCAAGTTAAATTTTTTTCCTAAAAAATAACGTCTCCACATTTTTGGAGAATGTATCAGTGCTTCCGGCTATAGATCATATACAACATAATTTTTTTGTGTGGTTTCGATTTCTAGACTCATAAGCTACTATTACATTTTCCTCGCATCAACACTCCCTTAAGGCCTTCCAAACAGACATCATTACAAATAGTGAATTCCTTGTTTGGGTTTGAGAATTTTCAGTATAGGATCTCTTGTCGGTAATTGTTTCATTTTATTAAAGCTTTCTTTCCATTTTGTTGTCCACTCAAAATTTGTTCCCTTTTTTACGTAAGGAATTAATGGGATAATCCAATTTTGAAAATCCCTCTATAAATATGCGATAATATCCTATGATTCCCATAAATGAAGCGGATCGTTGACATATCCTTGGCTATGGGCCAATTCATAATAGCCCTAACCTTTTCAAGATCAACAGATAGCCCCCTCCTTGGAAATGATGTGACCCAAATACTGTATTCTCTCTTTGTAAAACTCAAATTTGTTGAGTTTAGAATATAGCTAGTTATCTCTTAATGTTTGTAACACCAATATAGTTTTTCTTTGTGCTCTTCTTAACTTTTGGAATACAGTAAAATATCATCTATGAATACCAACACAAACCTATCAAAGTATTTCTGAAGTACAATGTTCATTAAACAAATAAAGGTTGTTTGTGCATTTGTGAGACCAAAGGGTAATACTATGAACTCATACTGAGCATATTTGGTTCTAAAAGTTGCTTTATGAATATATCCATCTATTATTTGCAACTGGTGGTAGTTGGTCCTTAAATAAATATTTCAAAATATAGTTGTCCCCTCACTTGATCGTAAATGTCATCAATTCTGGGAAATGGGTATTTATTTTTTATAGTTAGCTTATTCAATTGACAATAATCAATACACATTCTAAATGTTTCATCCCTTTTCTTGAGAAAAAATTATAGGGGGACCCCATGGTGAGATATCGGGTCTGATATAACCTTTATTTAAAAGTTCCTTTAACAACATTTTTAGTTCCATTAACTCTGATATACTCATTTAATAAGGAGCTCTAGGTACTCGGGTAGCACATGGTACTAAATCTATTGAAAAATTGATCTCTCCATGGGGAGGTAATCCTGGGATATACTCTAGAAACACATCTTGGAATTCACTAATGATTACTAAAGTCTCTAAATTTTCCTTTTCAGTTTTTTGTTTAGTTGTTTCCATCAGCACCATGTATATATGACATCCTTTTCTTGCATTGAATTTTAGTTGTAAAACTGAAATTTTTTAGACTGATATTGGTTTTGGTTTACCTCTAATTAATCAGGTTTTCCCATCTTGACTCATACAACTCATTTTTTTCTCCAAACAGATTATAATATCTTGTTTTTCCAACCAGTTCATGCCTATTAATATATCATAAGATCCTAAAGGAAAGGATGTTTAAATATACTTTTGTGGAATAACCATTTAAGTCAATGGGACAATGTCTTATTTTATTAGTTACCTTTATTTTAGCAACAGTTGCTAACTATATCAACCATGCATTCTTGAATTTTTTAGATTTTGATTTACATTTATCCACAATTTGGGGACTAATGTAGCTCAAAAAAGCCCCTAGATCAATTAAAGAAAAAATAGATTGGTTTAAAATGGCACATTCAATCTCAATCATAGTACATTGATGCTCAACATGTCTGTCTTCTAGTGTTGTGTTGATCCTTGGAATATATCTCGCAACATCATTCACCATTGTTGCTTCATGAACTGCCTAGATATTCTGAATTGATTGTGGATTATGTGGGCAATCCCTTAATAAGTGTGGTTCTCCATAATATCAACACTCCAACTGTTCCCTTTCCTTAAACGCACTGCTCTTTTTGTTGTTAAATTCCATGGGTTTTGACCTAGTGAGAAACTGTGTAAGGATGATTTAAATTTCCCTTGCTGAATTTATTCCTTTGATGATCCTTCCCAAAATTCTTAAGGTAAGGAGGTTTATCTCTTTTTTCACTCATTATAGACATTGTTTTGTCTGTACTTTGCCATGGTTTTAAGCACTCGATTATGTTTTTAAACTGATAGTAGCACAATCTGGCTTCCCTTACTAACTCATCCGTTGACTTAGGATTGTCAAATTCAATCCTTTCTTTGTAAGGGGATGTTATGGAGTTCAAAAATCATTGTACCTTGACTTTATGTTATTTAATATAGGGAACATACCATAATAAATTTATAAATTTTGTTACAAACTGATCCATAGTTCACTGCCCCAGCCTTAACTCATGGAATTCCTTAGAATGATCATCATAATATCGTTTAATCAGGTACCAAGACTTAAACTGTTTCTGGAATTCCTCCCAAGAAACTGTCTTTTCTTCCAACAAGTGTACACTTTTAGCCTCTTCCCACCAAATAGTAGCCTTGCATTGTAGCTAGTAAATAAAAATTTTGGCCTTTAAATTACTCTCGTACTCATATACCTGATAATACTTTATCATGTTAAGAAGCCATGTTTCAACATATTCTTATTTTTCCCCATCAAAAGTAAGGGGTTTTATTTTTCGAAAATCTCCTTGTAATTCCATTTTCTTCCTTTCTTTATGTGATTCCAGGTATATCCTATCTAATTCACCTCCACTTTTAGACTTCTCTAATTCTATTTCCACTTTTTCCCTCTTCAACCCTTCTAGTTCTATTTTTCTATGGCTAGAATTTTCAATCAGTTCTCTTATCATCCTCTCTTGTTCCTCACTAGGTTTTAACAAACATTAATTGTTTTTTGTGCGATAAGTCAACTCTTGTTGAAAATTTTGGATGACATACATAAATTGAGATGCTTCTGTGGTACTTCCATTACCCAATTCCACATATAATTATTCGCCAATGGTTATGGCTGGAGGGGAATCCTCTTCTATTTTTAGTTGCATGCTTCACTCATGTATCTTCCAAAAAAATACAACTTGCTATTAGTATTTCATATTTATATTACTGAGCATATCTAATTTTATTGTGATGTTTTTCTTACAGGTGTAGTGTTGAAACTGGGCTTTGATACCATTTGTGATAGATCTATTTCACTAGATTTTATTATTATTATTTTTAATTGCATAGAATTTGTATTGTAATGTTGCACATAAACTAATACTAAAATTGCTAAGACTTTAAGAGAACATGTTTTTTCTTCTTTTGTTATATATGATTACATGATATGATAATATTTAATTCAATTCCCCCTATATATTCACACTATACTGCGCGAACTATGATTATGGGGTTAATATCTCATTCACCTATTTCATAAGTTTGGGTGGCAACTATTACTATAACCTATGGGATTCTATTTGATAAACATTGTACATTTATGTTACTCCAGAACTTTCACCGCTTATGTTACTCTTATAATCCTAAGTCATATGTACAATATGGGATTATCTAAATAATAGCCCATTGTTGATCATATCATGGTAAATTAAAATCTATGCTCAGTTAATTTAATCAATACACACTTTGAGCTTCAAATGTATAATGGGGAGGTAAATGCAGAAAGTTTGGACAATTAGATACGTCAATTGGAGGTGTTCTACAGGATTCAGAACCTTCATGAAGATGACATAAATATTCAATTGGCTTCTTTGAGGATGAAAGGATCTGCACTTGTCTGGCGGGAAGCAAGGACTCAAGAAGAGATTAAAAACTATGGCAATATCTCTACGTAATGGTCAAGTTTTATTGTTTCCATTAAAAGGAAATTATATCCCTTAGCTTACATGAAAAAGGCCATTATGGATTCAAAAAAGTTTTGACAGTTGAAAACGAAAAGTGTGCAAGATTATACTCACGAATTTAGGAGATGAGCTCTTATTTTGGGTATTAATTTATATTCTCAAGAAACTTTGTTAAAGTACCTTGGGGGTTTTCACAGTTACCTTAGGCACAATATTCTCATTTTTAATGAAACAAACATAAATGAAGTTTGTGTTCAAGCCACACACACAGAAGCAAGAGGGAAACATATCATAGATGAGAAAAGTGATAATGAGGGTAAAGGAAATGAAAATTTTTATGGAAGAGGAAAGAGAAATAGCCGTGTCAAAAGAGAGAAGGAAAAACTCACATGTAAACATTTTTTGAAGAATGGCCATGATAAAGACCATTGTTGGAAACTTCATCCAGATTTCAAGCCAAACAAACTAAAATACAAAGATAAGGAAAAAATTGTTTCTATAGTTCAATATGACTTAAGGTCATATTCATGAGATGAGACAAAGATTACAGCCATGGGTGTGAAAGGTAATAATATAGCAAGCACTAGTTCCTCAAATTGTTCCAATGTCACTCAAGATGAAGATACAAGAATATAAATTTTCCATATCAAAGTTGTCTCTAAACAAACCAATATTGATACACTTTTTGATAGTGGGTCACAAGCTAATTTGATTTCTGAAGAGATGGTAAAGTAGTAACACCTTGAAATTGTTATACATCCAAGACCTTATCCTTTAGTGATCTAAAAGGATTGTATTATTTTGTTTTTATAAGTGTATTTTTGGTTACAAAACATGTACATATTTGTCTCCATTTGTTTGCTTAAGGAATGAGTATTTTAACCATGAAACATAGATGAATTTGTGAATTATAAGCATGAAAATAAACCTAAATAAAATTGAACAATAGTGTATAACAGAGAAATAAAACCACACATAAGATTTCAACAATAGGCATGATGACGCAGTTCACCCGTCTTAGGCTACATCTGCTGGTCTAGCTCCCAATGGCATGTCCAGCTTTCATTATGCTGAAAATTTTTCAAATACATGTGTTTACAAGCATCCAATGGTTGTTTTCTCTGCACCAATGGCTCCTTAATGCTCCAATTAGTTTAGGTAGACTCTTGTTTCACCAAAAATTGGTCAAAAATTGACCCTCTTAGCCTTTTTCCCAATCACTCCTACAAAACCTCCACTAAAAATTGGAGAATTGCACTTTTCTGCAGTTAAAAATGGGAAATTCTCTGAAATTTGGTGGGCACACTAAATTCCCGCCAGAAAAATCCGTCAGATTTTAAATGTTAAGGTTAAGGGGCAAGGGGTGGCCACATGCCAATCCTCGAACGCAGTTAGGCTAACCAGCAAGCGGAACTCCTACGATACCGTCATTTACTCCTTTGAAACCAGAGTTAGAACCGGAGTTAGAACCAAACCGTAACTGCCAAATAATATTTATTGTGAGGTGGGATGTGATATGTTGGAGTTTAACCATCATGGAGACATCGGACGATTAACCGTCGACGTTACAATATTTTTAACTGTAACATTTGACACCATTGGGGCCATTGGTGGGTTGGGACCACCGGAGGTCCCCGCCCCCATCTACATAGTTTATAAAATTTAAATAATATTGATGCCCTATAGGGGTAAGAATCATGTGTATACAGGAGTTGGTGGAAAGTCTTGCATGCACGCCGGAGGTCGCGGGGTTGAACTCCCTGTACATAACAAAATTTCACTAAATTGTATAGGGGACACATGGAAGGCTCAGAGCTGGCCACGTGTCACCCATTCAATGTCTCAGAAAAAAATATACCATCCACATCAATGAATTAAATGACACTTGGCATAATATCATTGGCTTGGAAAATGAAATATTCTGTTGAATGTTCCCATTTTTGCTGACTGTACCTCTGCATGCTGATTGTGCATCCCAGTCAAACCTATCACAATTTTAGTTGTTTGGGAAATCGATCAAAACACGATATCTCCCTCATACGACATCGGTTTTTTGAACCGTTCATGGCACCTGAATCAGAAAGGCGAGATCTACCTGGTCACTCAGGTTTAGCATAGTTTTGAGCACTTTAAATTTTGAGCAAAATTTTTGAACTCCTAATCACACCATATGATTGACTTCACCATCAAACATTGGCAATTGAAACTTAACATGAAGTTTTAGAAAAGGAATTTTACCAGTGTTCTTTGACTTGTGGCTTATGTACTGAATATGAAGTAGATGATGATGATGATGATGAGGGTGAGGATGTTGACTTTCCACTACCTCCATTTCCTCCATTTCCCTTCTTTGACTTACCTTCATCATTGTAACCTCCTGATGATCCCTGTCCTTCCTTTTGAATCTTGGATACTTCTCCTTCTAGTTTCTCATTCTTTTCTTGATAAATTATTCTGAACATCCCAATCAAGTCAAGCAATTCTTGATAATTGGATTAGTCAATTGGAGGTCTGTTTGAGAATCCATAACTTTCATGATGATGATACCAAAATCCAATTAGCTTCGTTGTGAATGGAAGGTGCAACACTTGTTTGGTGGGAATCCAGGACAAAGGAGGAGTTCAAGAAGCATGGTAAGATTATTCTATCATGGACTGATTTCATTTCTGAAATAAAACGACAGTTTTATCCATTAGCTCACCTGCAGAAAACCATAATGGATTAGAAAAATTTTAAACAATTTAAAGGACATAATGCACAAGTTTACACCCAAGAATTTAGGAGAAGATCTCTCTTATTAGGGGTAGATTTGCAGAGCCAAGATACTTTTCTCATGTACGTAGGAGGCTTACATAGCTACCTTAGACATACTATTCTCATGTTTAACCACACTAGTGTAGATGAAGTTTGTGTACAAGCCACACACTTGGAGGCAAGGGGAAAACAAAACATAAAGGAGAAAGAGGAAAGTGAGTTTAAAGGAAAATGGAAGAAAAAGAAGAATGAAAGTATCAGGAAAGAGAAGGGAAAATTATTTTGCAAAAAACATTCAAAAACTAGCCATGATGAAGACCATTGTTGGAAACTTCATCCAGAATTGAAACCAAATAGCTTGAAAGCAAAAGAGAAAGGAAAAAATGTTGTTATAGCTGAACAAGACTTGGGGTCAGATTCAGGAGATGAAACAAAAATTACAGATATGGATTTGAAAGGGAAACATTTTGAATGTACTAGTTCCTCAAATAGTCACATCAACACTCCAAATGAAGACATAAGAGAAGAATTGTTCCATGTGAGAGTGATTTCTAATCATACAAAGGTTGATGCATTATTTGATACGGGATCACAAGCAAACTTGATTTTAGAAGATTTAGACAAAAATATTATCCTTGAAACTATGGCACATCATAAACCATACCCTTTGGGATGGATAGTTAAGAATGCTAATTTACAGGTTATAAGGAAATGTATTTTTATATTTTCTATTACTACAAACTTTGTTGATGAAGTAGAGTTAGATATAATTCCACTTGAAATTTCCGAGATTATCTTAGGAATTCCATATTTTTATGACAGGAAAGCGATATTCTACCGTCATGAGAACAAATATAATTTTCTTAAAGATGGAGTGAAGTATATTGTGAGAACTCATCGCAAGAAACTGAATACTTCTTTAGTTAATGCAGGGAAAATGAATAGGCCCAAAACTTGACATTGATGATGATAAAACAAAGAGATTTTTTGCATCATACTTTTGAAACAAATTTTGATATATGTAATTAGTTGTTTCAGATTTATAACAGGTTGTCTTTGAAATAAGATGACAATCATTTGCAGCAGTCAACACTGGTGTTGAACGGTGTTGAAAGCAAGGTGTCGGTGCAAGAGGTTGCAAAGGTCAAAGAGAGGAGAAAGAAGCTTGGAAAAGAAGGCACAAGTTTAAAAAATGTTCATTGTTGGTTTCCAAAAGTTACATTACAATGGTGAGGGAACTTGGTCAAGGGTCGACACAAGTTCGAGGAAAAAGCATCTAAAAATCACCATATGACAAAGTGCAAGGTGAAAAATATTCCAAGTTTCCTTTGATTATTGACCAAGGTAGAAAAAAGATGTTTTCTGCAAAATAAGATTGTTGTTCCAAAAATTCAGAAATAGTGGAGCATGACGATGTGAAAGACAATAATTGATGGTCATCAGAATTAAGGAAAAATTTGTCTTTTCATGAAAAGCTCCAAATGATGAAATTAGGAAAATTTCAAGGGATAAATACTGGAAGAGTGATGCATAATATCCTCATATTCATAATTAGTAATCTAGAGAGCTTTTGCGGCCCAAAAGCTTCCCAATGGGGAGATGCGATCATGAGTTCATATATTTTTCTCAAGATTGAAAGTGATCGAAACTGTGTTGAACTTGAGCGACCGGGAAGATCTCATCTTTCTGATTCCGAAGTCATGAATGGTTCGAAAAAATGTTGTCATATGAGGGAGATATCACATTCTAATTGATTTCCCAAATAGCTAAAATTGCGACAGGTTTGAATGGGATTCCTAGTCATCATGTAGAGGTACAGTTAGCAAAAATGGGAATATTCCTGAGAATATTTTGTTTTCCAAGCAAATGATATTCTTCCAAATGTCATATTTTCATTCGTTGATGTGGATGGTACGTTGTTTTCTGAGCCAACGAATGTGTGACACATGGCCAGCCCTAAGGATGCCACGCGTCCCCTGTATGGTTTAGTAAAATTTTGTTAGGTCCGAGGGATTTGACCTCGCGACCTCTGGCGTGCATGCAAGACTCTCCACCAACTCTGCTATACACATGACTCTTACCCCTATAGGGCGCTGGTATTATTTAAATTTTACAAACTATGCATATGGGGGGGGACCGTCGGCGGTCCCAACTCATTGGAGGCCCCAACGGTGTCACATGTTACAGTTACAAATATTGTAACGTCGAGGACTAACCGTCAAACGTCTCCATGGCAGTTAAACTCCAACATATCACACCACCTCGCAATAAATATTATTTGACGGTTACGGTTTGGTTTTAACTCTGGTTCTAACTCTGGTTTCAAAGGAGTGAACCAAGGTATCGCAGGAGTTCCGCTCAGCAGTTAGCCTAACCAGAGGGGTTTTGGGGGTTGGCATGTGCCCAGCCCCTCCCCCTAAACCTTAATATTTAAAATCTGATGGTTTGTGCTGGCGGGAATTTAGTGCACCCACCAAATTTCGAAGAATTTTCCATTTTTAACTGCAGACAAGTGCAGTTCTCCAATTTTTAATGGATGTTTTGTAGGAGTGATTGGGAAAAAGGCTAGGAGGGTCAATTTTCAACCAATTTTGGTAGAAACAAGAATCTACCTAGACTAATTTGAGCATTCTAGAGCCATTGGAGGCTTGTAAACACAAGTATTTGCAAAATTTTGAACATAAGAAAGTCAGGCATGCCATTGGGAGTTGGACCAACAAATGTAGCCCAGGAGGGGTGAAATGCTTCATCATGCCTGCTGTGTAAATCTATTGTGAAATCATCTCCAAGAAGAGAAGAAAAGAGATATCAAAGCCTTAGAAATAAGCCACGTCGAGGGGGCAACCTCCAATACATTACATGAATGAAAAATTCTTGGATGATTCAAATTACAAAACCTCCTTTCTATATATAGGAGTCCATGGGGCCACAATGTAATCCTAGCTGACCTAACAATAATAATTTAAGGGCACAATAATAACAATATGGGCATTACAAGGGTACAATAATAACAATAATGGGGTTACACTAACAACAATAAGGGACTATACTAGTAATATAGGGACATAACATGCCCCTCTCCCTCAAAAAAGTGTTGTACTCAATGCTTGAGTAGCTCTGGGTGCTTTTGTATAAAATTCTCATCCCCCCATGTAGACTCTTCAGTGGGTAAGTTCCTCCGCTTGATGAGATAATCCAAAATTAATCGATTCCGTAGTTGTTGAGTTCTTGTTTTTGTGACCGCTTCAGGTTCCAATATGATTTTTCCTTCCTCATCAAGTTCTGGAAATATTGTTTGAACTTGAATATTTTCACCTATAACCTTCTTTAAGCATGAAACATGGAAAATTGGATGCACTCGTGAAGAAGCAGGAAGCTCCAATTTGTATGCCATAGTACCAATATTTTGAAACATCTTGTAAGGACCATAGCACTTTGGCGATAATTTATTATCCTTCTTATCTTGCTTGAGTGACATTTTTTTGTATGGTTGTAGCCGTAAAAATACCCAGTCTCCTACATCAAAACTTCTCTCGCTGCGATGTTGATCTGCCTGTTGTTTCATTCGATTTTGTGCCAAATTCAGGTTGTCCTTTAAGAGTTGGAGAACTTCTTGTTGATGCTCGATCTTCCACTGCTTGAACCTTCGAATTTTCTCTTAAATATGATATGATGGATGGTGTATGATATCCATAAAGTGCCATAAATGGGGTCATTTTTGCTGCAGTATGGAAGGAAGTGTTATAGCACCATTCAGCTAGAGGTAACCACTTAACCCATTGTGTTTGTTTATCAGATACAAAACAATGAAGATATCCTTCCAAACATTTATTTACTATCTCAGTTTGACCATCGGATTAAGGATGATAAGATGAGCTATGAGCTAATTGAGTACCCAAACAAGAAAATAAGTCTGTCCAAAAATTTCTAGTAAAAATGGGATCTCTATCTCTCACAATAACCCTTGGGTTTCCATGTAGCTTTTGAATTGTGTCCATAAATGTAGTACCAACTGTAATTGCTTTAAATGGATGAGATAATGCACAAAAGTGTGCATACTTGGTATCTCTATCAACTACCACCATGATGACACTCTTTCCTTTGGACTTAGGTAAACCTATGATAAAATCCATTGAAATCTCCTCCCAACGTTGACTTGGAATATATAAAGTTTGTAGAAGGGTCTTAATTGTCTCAAAATTATTCTATTGGAAAACCAAACATTCCGCCACAAATTTTTGAATATCAGATTTAAGGCAATCCCAAAAAAATTATTTCTTTACCCTGTCGTAAGTTTTTAAAAATCCTGAGTGTCCTCCTAAAGAAGAAGTGTGAAATTCCAAAAGAATCTTTTTTTTTAGTTGGGAATTCTTACAAAGATATAAGTGATCTTTGTACCATAAGGAATAATTTTTCCAAGTAAATGTATCAGATGTACTAGGATCTTGCTACAACTTTTGAATGAGTGTCCACACTTCTTTGTCCTTCTTCCATTCATCTCTTGCTTTGGTTATCCAATCTGGTTGGATAATAGAAATGGCTCATAGAAATGCTTCCACCTCTTCATTCTTTATTGAGAGTGCATCTGCAATGAAATTTAGCTTCCCTTTTTGTATATTATTCCAAAGTCATAACCCAACATATTTGTGACCCATTTTTGTTGTTATTCTAAAGATAGTTTTTGTTCCAAAAAGTGTTTAAGACTATCATGATCAATTTTTACCTTGAAGTGTCTTCACATTAGGTAAGTTCTCCATTTCTTTAGTGCATGCAATATTGCTAGCATTTCCTTCTCATAAATAGGTTGCTGTAAATACTTTCCTTTGATTGGAAAACTTTCAAAAGCAATGGGTCTTCCTTCTTGCATTAAAACAACATCAATTCCATTTCCTAAGGCATCACATTCCACAATAAAGGTTTTTGTAAAGTCTCGCGTAGCTAAGATTGGTGCTAGGAACATTGCCTCTTTAAGATGTTCAAAGGCCTTAGTTGCTTTAGGAGTCCATGAAAATGCATCTTTCTTCAATAATGTTGTTAGAGGTGTGGGTATTCTCCCATAATTCTTAACAAACTTTCGATAATACCCTGTTAACTAGAGAAATCCTCACAACTGCTTTATGGTTGTGGGGAATTTCCATTCCTTAATGGCTTTAATTTTGTTAGGGTCTACCTTAACACACTCGTGAGATACAATATGACCCAGATATTCCACCTCTTGTACTCCAAAGAAACATTTGGATGTTTTTGCATATAATTGTTTCTCCTGTAATAGTTTGAGCACCATGTCAACATGTTGAACATGATCATTCCAAGACCTGCTATAGATTAGTATATCATCAAAAAATACTAGCAAAAATTTTCTAAGGAAGCGTTTGAAAATGGAGTTCATCAATCCTTGAAATGTAGAAGGTGTATTGGTAAGGCCAAAATGCATGACCAAAAAATCATAATGACCCTCATGAGTTCGAAATTTTGTTTTCGGAATATCTTCAGTCTTCATTCTAATTTGATGATACTCTGAACGAAGATCCAATTCAGTAAAATACATTTCTCCATGTAATTCATCCAATAATTCATCAATCACAGGAATGGGAAATTTATCTTTAATGGTGAGCTTATTGAGCTCCTTGTAATCCAGACACATGCACCATGATCCATCCTTCTTGTGTACCAATACTACAGGAGCATAGAAAGAACTTTGACTAGGTTGAATTATACCCACCTTTAACATTTCTACAATCATACGTTCAATTTCGCTCCTTTGGACATAAGGATATCTATAAGGCCTGATGTTTGGAGGAACAGTTCCTGGAATCAAATGAATAGCATGATCATAATTACGAATAGGTGGGAGTCCTTTTGGAGTTTCAAAAACCTTGGAATGATTGTCCAAGACTTTTTGGATATCTGCAGAAATAGATGATTTTGATGTTGGAACTTCTAGTGCGCATAACTGTGTAATTATGCCTTGTTGTTCTTTCTTTAGAAGCTTTTTCATGACATTAGAGCTTATTATCTTTCCTGGCTTCCCTGCAATACCCCGTAATTCGACTTCTTTTCCTTCTAAAAAAAAATTCGAGAAAAGTTCTTGAAAATTAAAAGCTACCGTTCCCAAAGATTGTAACCATTGTACTCTTAGTACAACATCAACACCTCCCATAGGAATGGAAAGCATTGGATTATTCAATACGTATTACCCCATGGTTAGCTTGATATTATGGCATTTTCTAGAGCAATTTATAGTTCCTCCATTTGCAACCGTCAGTTGAAATTCTAGTGCTGGGTATAGGAAATAATTCAATTCCTTGGCTACCTTACAATGAATAAAATTATGCGTACTACGTGAATCAATCAACACTATTACCTTTTTATTCTTGATATGTCCTTCTATCTTCTTAAGAGTTTAAGGAGTGGTAATTCCTGCCAATGCATTACAAATGTTGAATTAGTATATTTTCTTGCTTCCTCTTATGGGTTTGGTTCTAGTGTGCTTCCTCTTCTTGTTCATTTTCTTCTTCCTCTTGCAATCTATGTAATAGTTTCTTCTCAGCACACTTATGACCTTTATTGTATTTTCTATCTAGTAGCCATTGCTGATTTTTTTTCTTCCAATTGTTGTGGTGTCAATACCTTCATGTAGAAATCTAGATATGTAACTTACTTCCCCTCATAGGAATTAGGTGGTGAGCTTCTATGCTTGTGCTTATAATTTTACGTTCAATTTTTCTTGCCAGCATGAATGCCTTCTCCAATGAATCAGGTTCCCAAACGCGAACCTCGTGTTGGATTTTATCCTTTAAAGTCCCTATGAAGACATCAATCATGTGTTCCTTTGGTATATCAGTTACCCTTATATTCAATTTTGGAAGTCCTCAATGTGCTGCCCCACTAAAGCCTTTTGTTTGAGATTTATCAATTGGGTAAAGAAGGTGTTGCTCTTTGTATCCTCATAATGTGCTATCATTTCCTCCGTAAAAATTGACCAAGTGACAATTTTTTTACGGGAACAAAGCCATCGATACCATACAAATGTATTTTTGTTCTAAATGTAAAGTTGCAATGCGTACCTTTTGTGTGTTTTGCACGTTATGGAGATCAAAATATTGCTCCATCTGTAGTATCCATGTTACAGGATCCTTTCCATCAAACTTCTCCATGTGAATTTTTGGAATCTTCTTGTTGGTTCTTCCATCAACATTAAGATTTTATGAAATCCCATAGTTAAATTTGTACTTTCTCATTATGGAGTTTCCTCTACTATGTTTCTTACATTAGGAAACATTTCTTTGTATCCAACTTTGTCAAACTTCCCCATGTCTTCTTTTAGATCATTCTTCATGTTTTCCATTTCTCCATCGATCTTGACTTCCATGTCATCCATCTTCAGTTTCCATGCCGACTTCCCATGCCACATCTCTCTTGGTTACTTTCCATTTATCATAGTTAATTCTGCATATGTATATCTAAATTCCCTTTCCATTCTTCAAACCATCCATCTTAGATTCCACGCCTTTCTTCAAACCATCCATCCTAGTTTCCACATCTTTCTTCAAAACTTCCATGTCATTTTTTGTTGCTCTTTGCGAGAGCGAAATTTGTTGCACTTGCTCTTGTAATTTTGATATGTCATGTTGCCATTCTTCGTCTTCATGAGTCATAGTAGAGCTTTCTAAAGGCTTAATGGGTGTTGAATTATTTTTAGGGGCCATTTTAGAATCCAATACTGATATCTATTCTATAATATGCCCTTGGAATGAATTCAATTTGATTCTTCAAACAGGACTTATGAAATTTGGAAAAAAAAAATACACACCTTTTACTTTCTTTTGAGGAGCTCGATATTGAAATTTAATTATCTCTATAATTGCAGATCTTAAATATCTGGAATTCAACCCTATAGTAGCCCTCTAAAGCTTCTCTCAAATTCCACATGTCTAATCTAATTTGGATTATTCAAGGTAAAGTTACGTCCAATCTCCCACAATGGCCAAATTTTGGACTTTTTCAGTAGAGCGAACTTGTACGACTTTCCACGTGTCATTGTTTCCTCCTTTGGCTCTAAAATTGATATAATGAAAACTACAGTCTGTGTACTTGTGGCAACTTTTTACAGCATTCCAATCTGATGCTCAGAGAGAGAGCTATGAATATTTTCCCATGATCACCTCTTTGAGATGAAATTCAGAAGCCTCAAAAAGCCCTAACTTCCACAGGTCATATCTTAGAAAATATTACGAACTAATATCTAAAATTTTGCAAAGATGTTCCTCAGGATTGCGGCTTCGCACTCTAAAAATTTTAGCTTCTGAACCTTCGAAGAAAAAAATTTATTATGAAAATACCATGATGACCTATTTAGGTTAAATTCAGGAGCCTACAAAATGACCTAACTTGCACAGATCATATCTCCGAAAATATTATGAACCAAGCTCTGAAATTTTGCGACGATGTTCCTTAGAATTTGGCTTCACACTCTAAAAATTTCAGATTCTGAACCTTCTTATAAAAAACGTTATAGCGAAAATGCCACGATGACCTGTTTGGATCAGAGAAACCCTAGAATCTCAAAGCTCTGATACCAAATGTTGTGAAACTAGCTCCAAGAAGAGAAGAAAAGAGATATCAACACCTTAGAAATAAGCCACTTTGAGGGGGAAACCTCCAATATATTACATGAATGAACAATTCTTGGATGATTCAAATTACAAAACCTCCTTTCTATATATAGGAGTCCATGGGGCCACAATGTAATCCTAGCCGACCTAACAATAATAATTTAAGGGCACAATAATAATAATATGGGGGTTACAAGGGTACATTAATAACAATAAGGGAATTACACTAACAAAAATAAGGGACTATACTAGTAATATAGGGACTTAACAAAATCTTATGTGTGGTTTTTTTTCTCTATTATACACTACTGTTCAGTGTTATTTAGGCTTATTTTCATGATTATATTTCACAAATTCATCCATGTTTCATGGTTAAAATCCTCATTCTTTAAGAAAAAAAATGGAGACAAATATGTACATGTTTTGTAACTGAAAAGAAAAATAGCACAACAAGCTAATACATTCCATTCAGATCATTTAGGGTGGATATGAAAGAATGCAAAATTGCAGGTTACAAGGAAGTGCATATTAATATTCACCATCAATTCAAACTTTCTTGATGAAGTTGAACTTGATGTGGTTTCGCTTGAGATATTAGGTATTGTATTGGGAAGTCCTTATTTGTCTCATAGGAAAGCAATATTTCATTTCCATGAGAATAAGCATCACTTGTTTTAATATGGTATTGAGTACATAGTTAGAGTGCATAAGAAGAAGACAAGTTTCTCTCTTATACATGTATGAGAAATGAAGAGGATAGTGAATGCAAGTGAGAATTTGACATTGTTGATGATTAAACATAGAGATGTTTTGAATCAAACCTTTCAAAAAGATGCATAGAATGAAAAAATTGATTTCATTAAGGTTGTTTATGCTTGAAATGAGATGTTTCAGGACTCTAATAGGTTTCCTTTGAAAGGAGGTGAAAAAGATGTAAAACGTTTGTAACAGTCAATATCAGTGTTGAGCAGTGTTGGAAACAAGATGCTGGTGCAAGAGAGTGAAAATGTCAAGGAGAAAGCGACAAAGAAATTTGACAAAAGGCATGGGTTCCACAAGGGATTGTTTTTGGTTTTCTAAGGGTACATGGCAATGGTGAATATACGTGGTCAAGAGTCGATGCAAGTACAAAGAGAGATCAGTTAAGAATCACCATGATGACAGTGTGCAAGGTGAGACAATTTTAAGTTTTCTTTGATTGATGACCAAGGTAGGAACAATAGCTTGATGCTCTTCAAATTCATGGAAATTGTAGCATGACTGTGTCAATGACAACAAGAGAAGGTCACAAGAGTCAAGGAAAAAAATAACTTTTTGTGAAAAGCTCAATTTGATAAAATTGGGAAAAATTCAGTGGATAGAGACTAGAAGGGTGAGGTAACAGTACCCTTATCCACATGATCAGTAATCCAAGAGCTTTTGGCATCCAAAAGGCTTCTAGTGGGAAGGAGTGATAAGGTGCTCAGTGTAAAATCTAAAAAATGAAAGTGCTCAGAATTGATTGAAAACTAAATGATAGGGAAGAGCTCGTCTCCCAGAATCTGACGCAACTCGTTCATCGAAAACAAAGTCCAGATGAAGGAGATATAGCGTATTGTTTTCTTTCTTAAACAACTAAAAAATTTTCAGAATAGTGACAGGTTGATGGCGTGGCAGCCCAGTCATCATACAAGGTATATTCAGGGAATATTCTTCAGTTTTTTCCTAATGACACTATCACAAGTGTCAAATCAGGATTCACTGAATTGGTTTGAAGGTGAATTTTATTCTTATATATCTTCTTCCAAGGTTGAATTCAATTTTTTTTTATTAGTTTGGGACAACCCAACTAGAGGCTGACACATGGTGCATCCACAGGCCACCATGTCCCCCCTTCGTTGGACCCTCTCCAAGGTTCGATTTAACTCATTGTTATGGTCCAAGGTTGATTTAACACATATATATTCATATTCGAGCACATTAAACTTTTCCAAAGTCAGAACTATGCTATATGGCGGATTTAATACATACATGGTGAAACTATATATATCGTGTATTGAAGGTGCTTGTTTTAAATCTAAGGTTTGGGAACGTTAAGATTCCGACTAAATTAAACCAATGTTCCAATTAATATATATATGGTGGCATATATTAACATTATAGTCTAAAACTATATATGGTGGCGCATATTCAAATCCACATTTCCAAAGGTTTTATATATTACGAGGAAATAGTTTTACAACCAAACTAGGCGGAGGTCGGGGCTTGACCCCACAATCTCACCCGCGCCAATTGTCTGCCCTTACCATCGGGCCATCACCATGCTTATTAATAAACCATGCATGCGATATCTATTTATGGTTATATGGTTTCAGTGGCCTAGGTATGGAGGGGGTCATCCCCCTCCCCCTGAGACCATCCACAGAACGAAAGACGAGAGCGGAGTAATAATGCACGAGGATTAAGTGTTAAGTGGGGTTAATTACCCCTAAACAAATATTTATGCGCTAATATAAACAATAATCCAAGATTTAACTAATCCACACTTATCCCTTCTAATATGCAATTAGCATTAATGAAACTCTCATTTTAACTTGGCAGAGTTTTAAGGGCACCTCCAAAACCGGCGGACCCTCCAAATTTGGCAGTCTTATCTCGATTTTTCTCTAGATTTGGAGGAGATTTCCTAGGAGAATTAAATGAAGCATATCAGGAGCAATTTTTGACCAATTTTGGCTCAGGGAGCATCATTCCTAGCAGATTGGCATTCTCTGAATCCATTGCTATAGGTTGCAGAGGGAGAGGAGAAATTCTAAACGTGTTTTTGCCATTTTGAAAAAAAACCTAGGGCCACCAGAGGGAAGGCCATGCTTAGATGAGCTGAAGACCAAATTGAGAGAATGAAGAGTCATTTATGAATGTTTTGTACATTCTAGAGCAATACAAAATCAAATACAAAAATGTTTGATGTCTAAGAAAAAACAAATGGCAAAGAACTTTGGTGTTGCAAGGAAACATATTGAATAGCTCTAAGAAGAGGTCCAAAAAGCATCTCCTGTATAAGTGTATCTAGAAGAGCTCAAGGAAACAATACTTGCGAAGTATCAACATTTGGAAAAACTATGAGGAGCTTATTTCCGTTTAGAAAGCAGTTATCCGTTTGCACGACATGTAGCAGAAGTGCAAACCATCATTAACTATTGTTAGACATGGTTAATCACAATCAAACATTCTCAAACACAATGAGCAAGACTAAACCACAATGAACCATACCCAAACATAATTAATCATAGGCAACCTATAAAAACATGGTCAACCATAAGTACTTATGGCCAAACCATCATTAACCATTGTTAGACATGGTTAATCACAATCAAACATTGTCAAACATAATCAACGATACTCAACCACAATGAACCATACCCAAACATGGTTAATCATAGGAAACCTATACAAAAATGGAACTATAAGTACTTATGGCCAAACCACCATTAACCATTGTTAGACATGGTTAATCAAAATCAAACATTGTCATACACAATGAAAGATGTTCAAAGATAGTCAACCATAGCCAACCATAATTATTGTGATAAATTGTCAAAATTGAAATTTCAATATATACATTATGTGCATTATGCATTCAAGATGTAATATGTAAAGCCCTTTAGTATCCACCAAAACAAACTTACAATTTATACCACTATATATTTCACTATATTTTAAGTTGGGAAAGAGAAGAGAAAACACATATTAAGCTATATTGCTAGTAATGTATTCTTGTCCTCGTAACAAAATCCACACCACACACAAATATATCCATGTGTAAAAATGGAACGAAAAGACTAATTTAGATACTAACGGGTATGCTCAAGCCATGATTTTTAATACTAGCAAACTCAAACCATGAGTTCGGTTGTGTTAAGAGGTATGCAATCAAAATTAAAGCTATTGTTTTCAATACCCACCAACTGAAGCCAAAGGCAGTACCATCTAACTCAGCAGACGACACAATAAGTATTCCTACAGTTAGTTTATTTATCGCAGAAAATAAGTATAGTGTGATTCTCAACCGATCGAAGTACATGAAGCAAGTTACGTCAGTTACGTTTTCTTGCATTATCAATAAAGACAACGTCGCCACCAAAATATATCCAATCCAGAAGTCGTCGTGATGTAATCTCATATTTCAGGTTTAATCTAATTTATTTATATATATATAAAAGTTACTTGTGAACAGTCATGTTGTGGATTGAGTGTATGGTCTTGTCGTTTATACTGTAAATGTTTGAAAGCAATTTGATCGCATTATCGACCTTTTATTTGAATTGTTACATCACTAATTAGTGTTTGGTTTGGATCGGGCTATTTTAAGATCTAAATATTCTGTCGACCATATATGTTAATTTAAAATTAATTTAATTTAATTTTAATTATCTAAATATATTATATTTACGATTAATAAATGTATGAGGAATAATTTATAATGTGAAATTAATTTTCCTGTTAATATAATTGATCATAGTATATTGGTTATTCTGTTTTAGTTTACAAACAATCTAGTTACCAAGGCTGGTCTGGTATTCTCTTTTCATTTGACAGATATCTTGTATATAATGCGAAGATATAATGTTATATTTATTATTATTATATCTATATATATTATAGAAATAATTTCCACAAAATATCATGTTTTAAGATTATATTAGATATCATTTTCGGGATTCAACTGCGTTAATTTAGTCATTCATCTATGACCATTTCCATGAGAGAAAGGGATCTCTTCTTGAATGGTTCATGAGGCACAATAGTTGCTAAGGTTTTGCAAATGGGGTAGCAAGCTAAGTGAGCTTGATTGTGGGGAAAACTCCACAGTTAAGCGTGCTTGAGCCATAGGAGTTCTGGGATGGGTGACCTCCCGGGAAGTCCTGGTTACCAGGTGCAAGCCCCGGAAGTGATGATTGACGCTATGTGATTAATTTCACTAGTTTCAATCCCACTTCTTCATCCCTGTGAGCATCACTCGATGAAATGAGTTGATGATTGACGCTATGTGATTCATTTCACTAGTTTCAATCCCACTTCTTCACCCCTGTGAGCATCACCCGATGTAATGAGTGCTAAGTGGACTATTCAAAAATCATGAAAAATTAGTTAGTTACTACTACCTCTCATGGAAATGGTCATAGATGAATGACTAAATTAAAGCAGTTGAATCCCAAAAATGATATCTAATATCATGTTAATTATGAAATTTAAAATTAAAATCTAGCACATCATTTAGTTAACATAATATACATTTATGAATTAAAATTCTTAAGAAAATAACTTCAATGAATTTGTAAAGATTATCAGTTTGTAACTTTTCGGACATGACTTTTTATTTGCGAGTATTTTATATTTATATAGTATTACAATGAAAGAAGACAAATTAAAATCCAGCACATCATTTAGTTAACCTAATATACATTTATGAATTAAAATTCTTAAAAAAACAACTTCAATGAATTTGTAAAGATTATAAGTTTGTAACTTATCAACCATGACTTTTTATGTGCGAGTATTTTATATTTATATAATATTACAATGAAAAAGACTTATTTAATATTAATAGTGTTAACCTAATAATAATATATTAAAATATTATATTATCTTTTCACTAAAACATAATAACAAGTAAATTAATTTAAGAATCTAAAATTCAAATAAAATAGTATTGAAAAATAATGTTTTTAGGACTTTATTTAAGTATGAAAGATATGCTCAATTAATGATATTTTAAAATATTTAAGTTTTTTTAATGACATTATGATATTTTAAAATATTTTATATTAAAATAGTTGGCATTCAATTATAAATATTTCAAGAGAATATTATGGAAAATCTTAATTGGTGATTGAAGTAATGCGACTAGTAAGAAAACTGAGAGATTCAACATTTAAATCTCCACGGTTGAGACTTATAGATCCAAAAAAGTTTATTAGTAGCTACCTGTTAGACTAGTTGTTGGGTATACCATATATATGAAGAATTTTTTTATAATGAATAATAAATAATATATATATTTTATTTGATAGTGTAATCTTCCGGGAAATCACATTACAAATAATAGAGTCTGCAAGTTTAGAGAGTGTAGTTATCATTATTATAATATTTAAATATTATAATATTGCTCATGATTAATGTATTGTAATATTTATATGTTTTGTTAAATCTTAAAAAGATATGTAGTTATTAGAAACCTTTTAACATTTTATTTAAATGCTTGAAAGGCATTAATATAAGTGTTTACTTATCAGCATAATTTTCTTAATTTGAAAAGTCATAAAGATTGGTATTGTGACAAGTATTTTGAAAATTACATTGAATGTAAGCATAAAAGAAACAATATAAGAGATTCTTTTTTCATCTTTAATCTAGATAACGATCTAAGAATACAATGTCTAATTCTCGCATTCTTATAATTAATAATTACAAAAATAAATCTTATAATTAAAATAATCTGTAATTATTATAATTAATAATTACAAAAATATTATTCATGTAATATCAATATAAAAATTAATATTATTTAATTATTCAACAACGGAGAGAGGGGAATAGATTCACCCCCAATCCACCGACATAGTCACATCGTTGCACACCGCCGTGAAGATTGATCATCGTAACATTTCTTCCCACGATTAAAGGAAACTTCTAAACCTGAGATTTTATACCCAAGACGTATAAGTGATGAGATAGATAAACCCGTCTTGGTGGTTTTCTCTATCTATGCTTTCATAGCAGGAGATTTCGATGGATGTATCGATTGTTGTTTTCGTCATACTAGGAAGGCGCCAGGCCATTGTGGCCAGTTCAACCATGCCTTGGTATAACTTATTCTAGTAGTCGAGGAAACATGGTCACCACTACCTACAAAATTGCAACCTCTAGCAAATGTTCTTGAGGTGATCCGGCATTTTGTAGTTCCAGTGCCTTCCTGCCTTAGGTTCAATTTGATTTTTTTTTTGAATAAACCACAGAGTTGTCTTTCTGGGGCGATAAAAAATCAACAAATTCATCTGCTGCAAAGTAGGTTAGCCTGCCATAACTCCTCAAAGCTGAAGCCATGTATTTCGTCTATTTCTTCTTAGAGAACCAGGTCATGCCAGATCATCTTTATCATTCGTTTCTAGGATAGAACGATACGTGAAATCTTTCTCATAAGCCTATTTCACTATAATTGTTTTATAATTATTTTTAATTACATAAAATTTTTGTTGTAAAGTTGCACATAAATTAATACTAAACTTGAGAACATTTTTTTTTGGTTCTACACTACAAGAAGAATGGGCCGTTATTTAGCTTCACATTAGTACCACTATTTGTAAAGGATTTGAGAAATCTTTATTTTTCAAATAGTGGTGCAAAAGGGGTGGTAATGTGGCAATACCCAAGTGGTGATATGCTTTTGGTGCAAAAGTGGAGTTAGTAAAAAATGTTAAATTTGGTGTTAAATGCATATGTGGCATTCCATGGTGTATGATGCAAACCACCAAAAACCAATTTGACGTGGATCAAGATATTGTGATGCAAAGCACCAAAACCAATTTTACAAAAATTACAAATTTATTATAAAGATATCAAAATTATTATTATAATAATAAATTGTATATGGTGCAAGTACCATAAAATAAAAAACCTTGCAAAAAAAAAATTATTATTATTATAATAAAATTGTATATGGTGCAAAGAACCATAAAATATGAAATGGTGCAAAAAAAAAATAGCCTCCGTTATTTACAAAGGTTAGCGTTTAAGACAATTTTTGAGTAAATTAGCTATTGTCTATTTAGATACAATAAAATTATCTTTCAATAAAAGAATATAAAATATGAATCATTTTGTTTCTTCAATGATAAAATCATGTTAGGGTATGATGGAATCGAACCACCAACTTCAGGTGCTATTCCAATGAGTTAACACCCTTTAACAAAATGTTCTATCTTGATAAGAAAAAAATAAAAGCCAAATAAAAAAAATGTCATATTGTGCTATCTCAATAATGTATCTCAAATAAAAAACTACCTCCCATCAATATGGCAATGCCATCCAAGTATTACCTTTTTCTCTCTCCAAATGCATGAGCTTAAAAGCACCAACCTTCAATACACCTGAGAGCTTGTTGACAACAACAGTAGCTAAAGCTTCTCGTTCAATGTCCTCCACAATGATAAAAATGGGATATATCCCATGGATGGCATCTTATAATACTATGATGACGTCTCTTGCATTTGTGATCTTATTAACCAATAGAGGATGCAATTTACAATAAATAATGATTCAATTCGAGTCCTTGATAAGTAGAATGAAAAAGAGAACATGAAAAAATATACATGTAGCATAAGCTATGCTTAGAAATGTTCATATTATTTTTAATACTATATGCAAAATGAAAAAGAATTTGCAACAAAAAATTACCTTACACAACTAATTCATTCAATTAGGTGCAACACCAAACCATTAGAAAAATACAAAACCAGCCTACTCAAAATAGGAGGATTTACCTCCTTTGACAAACTTTTGAGTTATGAAAGAAAGGAATGTGCTATCATGTCAATGCCCCTAGTAATTTGAATGGGATTTGTACCTGTTGCAACACATTAAAAAAAAAGGTTTCATTTCAATTTCTGATTCAGAAATTTAAGATACAATATTTTTTTTGTTGGGTCCTTCCTAACAAGATCATAAAAATTGACAAAAGGATCAAAATTCTCAAATACCTGATGAAAATTTTGTCAAATACCATCTTAAACTCATTAAATCCCAAAACAAAACTAGAAAAACAAACACCATAAAACCATACAAAAATGAATAGATCTTAAACCAATACTAGTGGTAAAAAATTATCTTTGCACCTTCACTTATTAAACCCTGTACAAGCACAACATATGTGGTAGTTCCATACCCAACTAAATTATTTTTCTTTTTTGTAGCTTGTCTTACCAAATTGGCCCCAATATTTTCAACTGGGTCCTCTAACTCAACCTGTCAAAAAGATGAATCCATGGCATTGAAATACATTTCATTAGACTGTCCATTACAATAGAACTTAACTCAACCACAACTCTTTATTTTCAGATGTTAAAAGCTTTATTCATTACTCTCATGTGACTAGTCCATAGACCAAGTAGATAGTTGAGTAACAAATATATTGTCTTTGACCTTTCACTTTGCATTTTTTTCCTACTAGATCTAAGACATTTAGGAAGGCGAAACTAATACAACATTAAAAAGAAAACCATAACACACATCTACAAATTACCTACTTAGCTACTATCATGCCAATGTTTACTATTTTCAGAGAACCATACTCTCTCCAAAACACCATTTATGCCCTTCGGTCCAAGTGTGACTCCAACAAGATCAACAAGTTTGTTCACACCTTCGTGCAAGACAATTTGAATGGGGTTTCAATAAGAGTGAAATTGAATGTAGGATTATATTCCGAAACAACCCTCCATGAAAAATTAAAACCACGCATTAACATCAAATATAAGTGGACAAGGAAATATCATCCATAGTGAAGTTTTACATGCAGGCGACCTACCTTTAAATATACATTTTTCTCTAGCCTGCAGTTTTTTTGTTGATGAGCCATCCCAGTTGAAGTACATCTCTGTTTCCATGGTTCCTATATTAATTACTTGCTCTCTGGTGTGTAATCTTAGAGTTCGTCTTTTTCTTAAGCGATTAAAAGAATTAGGCGAAAAAACTGAAAGAGAAGACAATTGTCTGCCATAATTTGTAAACATTGCACCCAATTTCCTCTCCTTTCAAATGTTTCCCAAATAGGTTGACATGGAAATTTTTGTCACGTTTCCTAAAGAAGAGGTCATCCTCTTAGATCCTAAAAAAAATACAAGATCTTCATATTAGTATCAATGTTTTAAAAACATGAATGTTATTTCATAAAATCAATTATAAGTGTTAAAAGGAAAACTAAACAACTATCAAGACTTTAGGAAACTTATGGAGCATCAAGAAAGAAACAAAAAAATAGAAATCAAACCACAATCCTCATTTTAATGAGACAAAATTATATATATTAATACTGGAAAAAAAAAACATTAAGCTAATACAAAGAAACCCCATCTATATTAATACCAGCACAAAAAAACATTAAGCTAATATAAAGAAACCCCATCTATATTAATACTAGCACAAAACAATCTAAGCTAATTTCTGTTGTAGGCCTCCAGGTTGCACATTTATAATTTGAATTTTTGACCTCTATGTAATGTGCTAGGGTAACTTTTCCCTAGTTTTATACAAAATTTATCCTTCTTGTACAACAATTTAATACAATAAATTCAACAGTGCACCCCTACCATTGATACTACTGTACAATGTTATGATAATTCACCCTATAATTTCCTGATAATTAACCTTTCCTTTTCTATTGCAATGGTTAAATTTTAATTTAGAATTGCTACTCTATATTCAATGATTACAATGAAAAAAGGTACTTGGAATAATAAAAAACAATACAACATTCTTTGGAAATACACTACTCAATATCATATAAACCCAGAGTCACAACATGAAATCAATTCAAACAACTTCAGTTCATCATTGATGAGAAATATAAATCATAAGTTAAATCCAAATTCTACTCTAACCAGGAGTCACAAATTAAATGAGTTATGTTTCCTATACTTCCTGGGATTTACATTGTTGAAGAAGTCATTTCTGAACCAATTACAAATTTGGCTTCACCATAATATGCCTCCTTCTACCAGACTACATTCTTTTATTAGAGGATATGAATTACTAGTATTCACGAATTACAGGAAGTGTTTATGATGGATTGTATAGGACTTATTCTCCACAGATTGAATATAAGACATAATCAATAGTTTCCTTTGGATCCAGAGACAAGAATCAAATCCCCGCAACTTGGAAACCCTCCTTGATGCTCAACTCAAATAGTTCCCACTTCAGGAAACTATGATTCAGAAAATATTTACTATTTAGGCTTTGGAACCCCTTACAATGACTGCGGAGTCACTACTCCACTGCATTATAAACCTCCAACTAACCATCCTTTTTGGGTCTAGGTTGCTGAGATAGTACCAAGGCTAGTTCTATGACAGGTAACACCAAAGGGATAAGAAAGGACCTCGCTTTCCAAGACAAGAACTGGTTGAGTAAATTTGTTGCCTTCTAGAGATATTTCTTGTGCCATAACAAGAGTAAATCTGCAGATTTTGCTGGCTTTTCAAATTTCCTTCCTGTGCCAGAAAATTCCTAGCCTATTTTTTCAAACCTTCTTCAGGAGATGCCTACAGCCAGACAAAACCTCGCTCTTCCTTTGAGTACATGAGGACAAAAAATTTTGTTGATTCTTTCCAGACTTCCTCCCACAATAACACCTCACGTACCATGAAAAATACCTCACTACTCAAGATGGGAACCTATTCAAAACCAAAATCCTAGAATTTTGTCGCCCAACCAGAAAACCTTTGTCCCAAAAAACATAAAGATTATCTTATAATTTTTTTCCTCCTTCAAGGTAATTCCTATGCCAAGAAACAGAGAGAGAGAGAGAATGGGACTGTTGTAGAATGTAACCAGATTCGGTATTCATCATTAGCTTTGTACTTATGACATATATATTTTTGTAAAAAAGAAAAAAGAAAAAAAGAATTATTATTTTAAGCACGGGTTTCATGCTCAATTTGATTTGTCTTCTAGGTCAATCATGTTCTTCATGCTTCTAGGGTTTGTCAATTCAAAAGAATATTTTTCATAAGTGTAGAACTAAAGTCCCATTTGGTTCTTTGATAAGAAAATGGAAAAGAAATTTTCTTTTGATCCAAAATGTTAATTTTAGTCCCTACAAGACCTAGTCGGCCCTGTTTGGGTAATTCAGCCTCCTAAGATGTGTATATATAAGAGTAGCTCGACATCAATTAGAATATAAATCAAGCAAGTTTGATATCTTGAGAAAGGAGGCAGGAAATAAGCGAAAAAGAAAAGAAAATAAGTCAAAGTCAAGGAGAGAGAAATAAAGGTCAAAGGAGAAGGAAAATTTCCCTAAAAACACTCAATGTGTGAAATTTCTGAGTTGCAGGAGGGACAAAACTTTGCAGTTCTGTTGGAGGAGGCCAAAATTCTATTGGAGGGGCCAAAATATGAAGTTTCACTAGTTTTGGAGGGAGTTAACCATTGATGACTTGTGGAGACTTAGAATTTGACTTGTTGGAAGGATTTATTTGTGCGCTTGTATCCTTGACAAAGGAATTTATATTCTACAAATTATTTATGGACAAAAATTTAGGACTAAACTTGGTAAGACTTTAAGAGAACATGGCTTTTAAGTTTTGAATAGTTAAAACGTAAACTAACAACTGCTCCTATTTTGAAGATTGTTGATCCAAGTAAACAAATTATAGTATGTACAGATGCTTGTGCAGAAGTATTAGGAGGGGGTATTATTACAAGAAAACTCAGTCATAACATATGATTCAAGAAAATTAAAGGAACATGAACATAATTACACTTTGTATGACTTAGAGTTAGCTGGTGTAATACATGCTTTGAAAATGTGGAGACATTATCTGTTAGGAAAGAAGTTTGTATTGATGATAGATCATATAAGTTTGAAATACTTTTTCACACAACCTAATTTAAGTGCTAGACAAGCTAGGTGGTTGTCTTTCCTTAGTGAGTTTGACATAGAAATAAAACATATAAAAGGAAAGGAAAATAAGATTTTAGATGCCTTAAGTAGGAATTCTCATCAAAATTTTAATAGTATGGGGAGTAGTGCAATTTTTGACATTGAAGGATTAATACAAGAAGTGGTGATTCAAGATTCAAAATATGAAAAACTTCAATAAAAATTACAGAATACTTAAATATTAGGATATACTCAAAACTAGAACGGGTTCATTTATTATAAAAATAAATTGTATATTCAAAATGTGAGCTCATTAAGACAATAAATTTTATATGACTATCACAAACGACCCTATGCAGGGTATCCTGGTTATCAAAAATTGATTTCAACATTGAGAAAGAATATATTTTAGCCTGGCATGAAGAAATAGGTGGCTAATTATTTAGCTAGATGTTTGGAATGTCAACAGGTAAAAGTAGAACATCACCATCCAGCAAGACCGCTGAATCCTTTACCTATCCCAGAATGGAAGCGGGAAATAAATTCCATAAATTCCATGGATTTTATAACTGTGTTTCTTAGAACAAAATACCAACATGATTCTATAATGGTAGTTGTGGACACATTGACTAAAACTGCGCACTTTTTACTAGTACAGTCTACTTTTGGTACAACTCCAATAACTAATGTATTTATGAAGGAAATTGTGAAGTTACATGGGATTCCTAAGATGATTATATCAGACAGAGATGCAATGTTTAGTTCATCTTTTTGGAAGACTCTGTTTGGAATAATGAGTACCAAATTGAATTTTAGTACTGCATACCATCCCCAAATAGATAGAAAAACTGAAAGAACAAATCAAATTCTAGAAAACATGTTGCAAATGTATGTTATGGACAAACCTACAAGGTGGGAAGACTTTCTACATTTGGCAGAATTTGCATATAATAATAGTTATCAGGCCTCCTTAAAAATGAGTCCTTTCGAAGCATTGTATGGAAGAAAGTGACGCACACCTCTTAGTTGGATTCAACCAAAGGATAAGTTCATTCTTGGACTAGATGCATTGCAAGAAATGGAAATAACTATGAAAAAAAATCAGCAAAACAATAAGATAGCTCAAGACACACAAAAGAGCTATGCAGACAAAAAGAGAATTCATAGAGAATTCAAAGTGGTATATTGTGTTTACTTGAGGTTTAATCCCAAAAATATTACTTTATATATTGGCAACTATGCTAAATTAGCACCATGCTACTGTGGAGCATTTGAAGTACTTGAAAGAGTGGGGCCAATAGCTTACAAGTTGGCTTTACCTAGTCACATTAAGGTTCACAATGTTTTTCATGTTTCATTACTAAAAAAGTATATACATGATCCTACTCATGTAATTGATTGGAATGTGATACAGGTGGAACCAGAAGGAGAATTTATTCTAGAGCCACTTCATATCATGGCACGGGAAGAAATTGAGCTCCAAAATAGGACAGTAGGTAGGGTGAAAGTGCAGTGGAAGCACTTTGCACCCAAAGAAACTACTTGGGAGTGAGAAGAAGATATGAAGGAAAAATATATATCACTGTTTGAAAAGTGAAATAATATTAGCAACACCAAGGACGTGTTTTGTTTTAGAGGGGGAATATGTAATATCCCTATTTTTACTGCTTTTATTAGACAATTGAATAATCCTAAAGGTTAAGTGGACCTACAAGGAAACAATTATTGTGGAAATATTATTTTAAATTTAATAGATGTGGAATTGGAATTATTGTGCAAATACTAGAGTATAAATCATTGAAGAAAGAAAGTTATGGAAAGAGAACATGTATATCATTTATAAAATAATATAACTAAGAAAATACAACATCAAAAATTCACTTCAAATGAATTCATAGATAATAGATGCAACTGGTCCTTTGAATTTCTGAATAAAAGATGAAGTGCAAGCTACAATAGTCAAAACTATGATGTACAACCATCAAAATGACTAAGAAATGCATACATATAGACAAAAAACCATTTCCCCTCTCAGGGGTCTAATGATTTAGTGGAGGAACTAAGCACATGATCCTCTTACCTAAAACCTGAAGACTATGGAGGTTAACAAGACTCTCCCCAAGATATAAAAATAAATGACTTTACAAACATGTATCTACCTCATTCTTACTTTAACCAACATAATTACACATGTTTACATCATCAAAACATCAAAAGTGACTAATGACATTAGTGGAGGTCGAATTTGGACCAAGTCAACAAATAAAAATGATTTTCATGCAAAACCACAGCGAAATCAGGCAAAAGCGCAACATGCGAGGAGAAAACGTAGTGAAATTGGGAGAAGTGACTTTTGTAGGCCTTCCTATGGTCCAAATGATGATCTAAAAGACGCTAGAGAAAGCTATTCTACTTGGCTATGATAGAGTCCTCAAGTACTAAAATTGATTGCTCCTAGCCCCTCAAAAAATTCATTCTACCACAGGTACTCCAGAAACACAACGAGTTGTTCAAAAATAGGGCAGAAAGGTGGTTTTCGAGTGGTTTTTAGGCATTTTCACCTACTAGAACTTGCTGAAACTCTACTTCCAGGCAATAGAAGTGATGTAGAACTCATAAAAAATCCAAAAAAGATTTTTTTTTTTTTTTCATTTAGAGCCCCCCATCAAAAGCACAATGTGGGGCATGCTGCATTTTTAACCTAGTGACTATGTCAAAAACAGCAAAAAAAAACATAATTGTTAAAAAATTTCCAAATTATCTCCAATTTAGCCCAAAATTTATCCATAGTTACTTCATGAAGTACTGAGATGAATTTCTATGCTATCAGGGAAGCATCAGCTAGCAAATCCAACTTTCCCTTCTCCTTTTCCTCCATTAGGGTTTCTTTGAGTTTTTCCTCCAAGTGCTTGATTTTGGCCTCAAACACCTTATTTATCTTGTAATAGTGCATCGCCGTGTGTCTCTAAATTATATTGTTCTTATTATGCCTCTTCAGGATCTTTTTCAAATCACCATTGACTCTATCAAGCCAATACTTCATGTCTTCCTCAATGTCTGCTAGTATGAGCTCATCTACTGTCATTTGACTCTTTGGTGGAAATGCATCTCTTTGTTGCTGAAGTGCCCTTCTTAGGCCTCTAGTTATTGACCTATTCCTTCTAACCTACTCTTCATGCTCATCTGATTCATATATATCAACTATTTATTTTCCCTTTACATCCTCTTTTTTAGCATCAACTTTATGTTTATTCAAAATTAGTTGATTTACCTTCAATTGCATGTTCTCCTGTTCTAGGAATGAAATCAAGAAGTTGGCCTTGGAAAATTTGTCCTTTAGTTCTATGATCTTAGCATATTTATCCATGATGACCTTCTCTGCTGATGTAGGCTTGGCCCCTTCCACAATTTTTGGAGCAAACACAAGCCTCCTACCTCTCTGATATGTTTGAGTCACCTCAGCCCTAAATGTCTTCTTCACTGAAACTCTGCTAGATGAGGAAATATCCATTTGTTTGTATAGTGCTGATGGTGTGACTAATGATTTAACTTGGCTAGTAGGCTGACTAGGAGGAGGAAAAAAGATGTTGGGTGTGGAGCCTGATTATCCTGTTAATTTTGTATCACAGCGTTCAACCCCTATACCTTAATGGGGCAGAAATGCTCCCCGTAATTAAACGATGCCTGGGGGGTCCAGGGGGTGTCGGCTGTGACTTTATGGAGCGGGGGGTTTCGGGGCAGCACCGCCGAAGCTAAAAATAGATGTAAAATTTCCTTGTAAAAGTATAGTAATTTCTAGTCAATATGGGCTGTTCATTAGGTGGATGATATGACGGTAGAAGTTATGTTTAGTTTAGGTTTTTTTGCCCTGGAAGGCAACCCCTATCTTATATAAGGGTATTGTATTGCGGCTGTGTATTGTATGTGTATTCTCAGAGTGAGAAACAGTTAGGGAGACTGTGAGAGAGAACAGAGGATATTACAACAGATCTGCTGTAGGTTGTGTCTCTTCATTTTGTTGGATAATAGAAAGGAAGTACTAGATGTTCGGGGTGGACGTAGCCCAAAATGGGTGAGCCATGTATATCTATGTCTCTCTAGTTTTATGTGTTTTGTGTGCTTGTGTTTTCCGCATATTTTATGTGTTGCATTGCTCTGTAATATATAATTTTCTAACAACTGGTATCAAAGCTGAAAGTATATTTGGCTGATAAACTCGCAGGAAAGAAGGGTTCCTGGTTCGAGTGGGAGCAATGGCGAAAGATGGTAAGTTTAGGGTCGAGAAATTTAATGGCCAAAACATCCCGCTGTAGAAGATGCAGATGGAATATTATCTGTATTAGAAAGATCTGTACCTACCATTGAGCAAAAAACCAAAGAAGCTGACAGCTATGACAAACGTAGAATGGGAGATTCTTGATAGAAAGGCACTCGCAATAGTACGGTTGTGCCTCGCGGCATTGGTAGCCTTCAATATTTCGAAGGAAACAACAAAGGGTTTGATTAAGGCGTTGGCGAAATTATATGAAAAAACCCTCGGCCTCAAACAAGGTATTTCTCATGAAACGTTTATTTAATATGAAGATGTCGGAAGTTGGATCTATTGCAAACCATTTAAATGATTTTAATATAGTTACCAGTCAGTTATGTTCTGTAGGGGTAAACTTTGATGATGAAGTTAGGGCTCTTTTATTTCTGTGCTCATTTCCAGAAAGCTAAAATGGTTTAGTTATGGCCATTAGTAACTCTATCTCTGGATCTAGTACTTTAAAGTTTTATGATGTTGTTGGTGTTATCCTTAGCAAGGAAATGCGACAGAAAAGCTCTGGTGAGACACCGAGTAATGCTTTGAGTGCAGAGTCTAGGGGAAAAAAATGGAAAGAGGAAAGAGCTCAGGATATCATAGTAAATCAAGGAAAGGCAAATCCAAGTCTAGATTGGGGATAGTGTGCTGGAAATGTGGAAAGAAAGGACACCTGAAGAAAGACTGTAGATCTCTGAAGGGAAAAGAAGGAGATGCACAGCAAGAAAACAATCATGAAGCAAATCTGATAGGTGATGTGTTACAAGATGCCTTGATTATTTCTTTCGAAAATGTTACTGATTCTTGGGTTGTAGATTCAGGGGCCTCATTCCATGCCGCACCTGATAAGAAACATTTTCATGACTATGTTCAAGAAGATTTTGGACAAGTCCGTTTGGGTGATGATAAACCCTATAAAATTGTTGGAATGGGTAAAGTTCTTGTAAAACAACAGAATGGAAACCAATGGCTATTAAAGGAGGTAAGGCATGTTCTAGATCTGAAAAAAATTCCAATTTCAACAGGGTAGTTACGCGGTGAATGTTGTGTGACAACTTTCACAGATAAAACTTGGAAGGTCACCAAAGGAGCCCTGGTAATAGAAAAAGGAGCAAATTTTGGTACATTGTATTTATGCAATGGTATTTCTAACTTTGTTAATGCTTTAACTTCCAAAGGGTCAGATGTAGCATTATGGCATCATAGGCTTGGACACATGAGTGAGAAGGGGATGAAGATTCTTCACTCAAGAAATTTGTTGCCAGGTTTGAAGAATGTTGATTTGGATTTATGTGAGAATTGCACTTATGGAAAGCAGAAGAGAGTCAGATTTCTTAGAGTTGGGAAATAAAAGAAGAGCGAAAAATTAGAGCTTGTGCATACAGATGTATGGGGACCTACTTAGGTATCATCTCTTTATGGCTCTCGTTATTATGTTACTTTTATTGATGATGCAACTAGAAAAACTTGGATTTATTGTATTCAGAATAAATCTAATGTATTTGATACTTTCAAGAAATGGAAAGCTTTGGTTGAGATTGAGACAGGAAAGAAGTTGAAGTGTCTCATATCAGACAATGGAGGTGAATATTGCAGCAAAGAGTTTGATAGGTACTGTTCAGAGCATGGAATTTGCATAGAGAAGACAGTTCCGAGAACACCACAAGAAAATGGTGTGTCAGAAAGGATGAACAGAACAATCATGGAGCGTGCAAGGTGCATGAGATTGCATGTAGGATTGCCTTTACAATTTTGGGCATATGCTGTAGATACTGTTGTTTATCTAATAAACAGAGGGCCTTCAAGTTCCTTAGATGGTGGTATTATAGAGGAAGCATGGAGAGGTAAAAAGGTAAGCTACTCTTTTTTAAAGCCTTTTGGCTGTGAGGCCTTTGTCCATATTAATAAAGAAAACAGAACAAATCTTGAGGAAAAATAAAAGAAATGTACCTTTATTGGATATGGTGTTAATGACTTTGGTTGTCACTTATATGATTATGAAAATCACAAAATCATTAGGAGCAGAGATGTAATATTCAATGAAAAGGTATTGTATAAGAATCAGTTGCAGGAAAAGAAACAGGAAAAAAGAAAACAAAGAATACACATTTCTTGATGAGATCACAGAAAAGGTAAAGGTGCCTGAAAATAATAATAATCAAGAGCCACAACAACAACAACCACCACAATAGCAACAAGCACCTCAAACACCTGAAAGTGGTGTTAGAAGATCTACCAGGATAAGTAGACCCCTTGAACGATACTCTCCTTCATTATATTATTTATTGCTGACTGATTCTAGTGAACCTGAATGTTATGAAGAAGAAATGTAGGTTAAAGGCAGGAAGAAGTGGGAGCTAGCCATGGAAGAAGATGTGGACTCCTTAATGCATAACCAGACTTGGGACTTAGTCAGGTTGCCTGCTAGGTAAAACTACATTGTAGAATGAATGGGTTTACAGGCTGAAGGAAGAAGATGGAGGAAAACAGATGTACAAAGCTACACCTATGGTGAAGGGGTTTGCACAGAATAAAGGTATTGATTTTGATGAAATATTTTCTCCTGTTGTTAAGATGACTTCAATCAGAACTATTTTAATTCTTGTAGCAGCGAAAGATTTACATCTTGAGCAGTTAGATGTAAAGACAACATTTCTCCATGGCGATTTGGAGGAAGAGATCTATATGGAGACCCCAGAAGGATATGAGGTCAAAGGGAAAGAAAAATTAGTATGCAGGTTAAAGAAGAGCTTGTATGGTTTAAAACAGGCTCCAAGGCAGTGGTATCTAAAATTTGACAAGTTTATGTCTAAAACAAGGTTATACTAGATGTCACTCTGATCATTGTGTTTATCTGAAAAAGAGAAATGATGGCAGCTATATTATATTGTTATTGTATGTATATGACATGCTTGTTGCAGGGTATAACATGCAGGAAATAAATGTGCTCAAAATCAAATTGGCAAATTCATTTGCGATGAAGGATTTGGGAGCTGCAAAATAAATCCTTGGGATGAGAATAACTAGAGACAGGAAAAATCGCAAATTAACACTGTCTCAGAATGAGTACATACAAAAGGTGTTGAAAAGATTTAATATATAGAATGCAAAACCAGTTAGTACACCTTATGCTAGCCATTTCAAACTTAGTAAGGAGATGTACCCCAAGACCCAAGAAGAAATGGACTATATGTCTAAAGTTCCATATGCATCATCAGTTGGAAGCTTAATGTATGCAACGGTCTGCACAAGGCCTGATATTGCACATGCAGTGGGAGTTGTAAGCAGGTACATGAAAAATCTAAGAAAAGAACATTGGATGGCAGTAAAATGGATTCTCAGATATTTGAGAGGTACCACAAATCAAGCATTATGCTTTGGTGGTTCAAACATTGCTCTACAGGGATATCTTGATGCAGATATGGCAGGTGATAGATATAATGGGAGGAGCACTACAGGATATGTATTTACTTTAGGTGGAACAGCCATTAGTTGGGTTTCAAAAATCCAAAGTGTTGTTGCACTTTCAAGAACAAAAGCAGAGTATGTTGCTGCTATAGAGGCTAGTAAGAAAATGATTTGGTTACAAAAGTTTATGGATGAATTGGGTAAGAAGCATGATATGGGCACATTATACAACGATAGCCAAAGTGCCATTGATATTGCAAAGAACTCAGAATTTCATTCTAGGACTAAACATATACATCTCAAGTACCATTTCATACAGTTAGTATTGAGAGATGGACAGTTGAAACTGGAAAATATACACACTAGCCAGAATCCTGCAGATATGCTAACAAAATTTGCAACCAGGGTGAAACTAAGATTATGCTCAGTTTTAATTGGTATTTGAGGATGGTGATGAAGATGAGAAAGAACTAGGTCCAAGGAGGAGTCATTGTCCAATAAATGAAGTAGCGATGGAGTTGCTGCAATCAGTCTCCAAGTGGGAGATTGTTGGGTGTGGAGCCTAATTATCCTGTTTATTTTGTATCACAGCATTGGACCCCTGTACCTTAATGGGGTGGCAACATCGCTCGTAATTAAATGCTACCTGGGGGGTCTAGGGGGGGTGACTGTGACTTTATGGAGTCCCACCCCTGGCGAGGGGTTTCAGGGGCAGCACCCCTGAAGCTAAAGACGGATGTAAAATTGCCTTGTAAGAGTATAGTAATTTCTAGTCAATCTGGGCCATTCATTAGGTGGATGATCTGACGGTAGAAGTTATGTTTAGTTTAGGGTTTTTTTCCCTAGAAGGAAACCCCTCTCTTATATGAGGGTATTGTATTGCGACTGTGTATTGTATGTGTATTCTCAGAGTGAGAAACAGATAAGGAGACTGTGAGAGAGAACAGAGGATATTACAGCGGATCTGCTGTAGGTTGTGTCTCATCATTTTGCTGGATAATGGAAAGGAAGGACTGGCTGTTCAGGATGGACGTAGCCCAAACTGGGTGAACCACGTATATCTGTCTCTCTCTGGTTTTATGTGTTTTGTGTGCTTGTGTTTTATGCATATTTTATTTGTAATATATAATTTTCTAACAAAAGACATGGGACTGAATGAGTGTCTCCCAAGTAATATTCTTCTCTGAAAGCTGGTGCAAGACAATTATTTTGATGAGGGCATGGTGGAAAAGGTTGGCTTAATGATCACTTTCTCTATGTTGCACTTTCTTTGCCATTTTGGTTAAGCTCTTGTAGAGGTAGTAGGGTAGGTTGAGAGGTTTTACCATTGTGAATTGCATGAGAAACCTGCCATGGTACTTGTACAATATAGAAAATCAACCCTCACATGTAAAGTGCTTCATAATGGTCCTCATCAATGGAGCAAACTTGTCAAGTAGCTGACCAAAATTAAACACTTTCTTTATGGAAAATTTGTAATGACCTTTGATGAAAGGTTTGTAGTTCTGCACATCAAAATCTAGGCACTTAAACAAATTTTCCCCATTGTTTGGTATATTTGTAGCTCTATCTATAGCCTCAATTGAGATTTTGAATCTTACCCCTGAAATTATGACCTTATTTCTCCTAAGGTTAGTGGAAAACAAGCTTCTCAACTTGGCATGGTATTTGACTCCTTGAATTTTCTCACAAAACCTTAAACATCCTACATTATGCAAACATTGCTTGGAAAGTGAAGATGACAGCAACTTATGAGTGTTGAGTGGTTCAAACCTTGACACTTGACCTCCCTTGTTATAAGTTCTCCTCTCTCCCTCCATGCTTGATAGCTTGCAAGGAAAACCCCTAGTGGGAAAAATAGGGGTAGAGAGTGAGGTGAAGGGTTGAAGGGGTTGGGAAGGGATATGAGGGTAAGAAAATTTAGGGGAGTAGGTAGGGGTTCTAGGGAGCTTTGGGAAGAGGAGGGGGGTGAAATAAGTGTAGAAATTGGCCTAGGGAAGTTTTACACAGTCCAAGCCCTTGAAAGTGCCCAAAATGTAGTTTGTAGCTAGGGTTTCATTGTTGGGGCTTGGGAAATGAGATTATGTGAGTGTAAGGGTTCTGGGAAGTGTGTATGAGTGTGAGGGAGGGTACAATGTTTATGAGATAGGTATTTTAGCTTGAAAATTTAAGAAATGAGGTTTCACCCACCAAAACATAGTGTGGGGAAAAATGGAGGTTTTTCACCATAAAAACAAGGAAGTAAAGATGATAGGAGGAATGAAGGGGCTTTAACTTACTTGTACGCCATTGATGATGAAGACTTCAATTTCCCTGGGGGACCTTTGGAAGCAAGATTTTTGACTTTTGGAGTGAAAACGTTGCGTGATGCTTGAAAGCGCAATGTGGCAACTTGGAATTTATTTGGAGTATCCTTTGATGCTAACAGTACTGAGGTTTCCTTTGCTGGTGAGTGAGAGCCCTTTTGACAATGGAATGAATGAGATAAATTATTTTGATGGTATTTTGTAGCTTGTGGAAGTCTTTTTCTTCATTATTTTTATGGTGGCCCACCATGTTATTTTCACTTTTGCTTTGAAAACTATGCAGCTTTGGAACATTTTTTTATTTATTACATCATCATTTAATAAAATCACATGTGAAACAAACTTTATTGAGAAAATCCCTATTACTAACCATTCATTTTCCGGATTTATTCATAAAATGACTGATTTTGGTGACTTAAACCTTAACGACCTTATGGTGACACTGAGCTGAAAGAGAACCATGGTGACATGACAGAGATGAAAATGATGAATTTTCAATGATGACTCATCCAACTGAGAGATGGCAATGCCCAACGCAAAAATATTTTTGAATGGAGTAGTAATAGACCTAGACACCACTAGCGAGTGACCAAATTTTTATTTGAAGACCTACTGAAACCATAAAAATTTGACTCGACACCCTAACAGAAACTTTGTAAGACCACATTTGATCACTGGTGACATGCAGAATTGACTAACACTAACAATATTGTTGTCCCATTCTTTTATTTTTCATTGCTAATTATTACATGATCAAAGTGATTATTTGAATGGTCGTTATGAATTTTTTCTTACTGCTATTGATTTTGGTTGGTTATGTTATTGTTAAATCCTCTAACTGCTTGAACATAATAATTTTATTCCTTTAACTACTTGAACATAATTATTTTATTCCCTTTTATAGCATTTTTACAGGTTGATTCTCCTTCATCATCCAAACTTGTTTTAATGAGAGGGAATCTCTAAATACTGAAAATTTCATCTAACTTGTTGATTTTAAATAAAGTTCAAGTTTTATTTATTTGAGTTTTTATTACAAGAATTTTCAAGTCTAAAATAGGCCTACAGAAGAATATTATTAAATAAGAGTAAAAATAATGAAAAAATAACTATGAGTTTTAAAATAAAAAGAAAGAAACCCACTTTTTTTTTTTTAATTGTATTTTTGGCTTAGCTCCTTATAGGTTTACTCGAATATCACAAATATACATCGATTGGATTTAAAATTAAATTTCACATTCAATGACAACTCATTCAACATACTTCTAAGTAGACCCACATAAAAAATAATTAAAATACGTGAAGAAAGTATGTTCAACAAATTTCTTTTATACATTTTTTTTTCTTCCATGTCGGTCTACATAGAAGTATGTTGAGTGGGTAATTGTTAGATAAGGATTTTTTTTTCATCCAACAGGTGACTATGCTTGACACTTAAATAAACCTATAAGGAAATCAACTAAAAATAGAATTAAAAAACAGTTTTCTTCTTTTCCCGCCAAAATATTAACCGCTAGGGATGATTTCATCATCTTGAATCATATTGGTTGTTTAAAAGTTACTTTTTTAGTAAAACTTTTGTGTTGAGACCTATTTCTCACCTCAAAACTCCCCTAATGGGCCTTTTTTTATTCCTTTCTAAGGAGGATTAATTTTTCTTCTATATTTTCACATTCCTTTTCCTTCCTATTCAGTTATTGTGATAAGGTGTCTTCGATCATATGTGTTTCTTCCATCTTAACTTTAAGAGGAAGAAGTGGTAAATCTTTAGATTTATATTTTTTAATTTTCTACCTTCTCCTTTAACTTCATGTTATTTTTCTTCATCATTCTCGTTTTTACCTTTATTTAGATTTTCTATAGTCATGAGCATAAAGCAATTTATTTTTCCTTTCTTTCTTTCTTCCTTAGAGGATTGTTCATCTTTTTCTTCTAAGGAATTACCATCTTCTTATGTGTTGAATCTCCTCTTTTGGAACTTCATTTCCTTCTTTCCATTCCCATGTTTATTCCTTCCTTTATTATCATATCATTCATTCTTCCTTATATGAAAATGTACATGCATAATGACCTACCATTTTGCGTTTAAGACATTTGAAAGATGATTTTACTTTGTAATTCTCAGATCCTCTTTTTAATATTATGAAAAGATTCATCTTCTCTTCATTAGATTCATAGCTATAGTCTTCTATATATTCCTTTCTCTTTGCGTCAACTTTGAGGGAAGCCCCCCTTGATGTATATTTTATTTTTGAAGTTTGCAATTCATAAGGTATCGTTATTCCATGACGTATATCCAACACCAACTTGTTGATATCATTCAACTCCCGAATGATTCATACTTCTGCATGAAATCTAGCTAGAATATATTTCGATGCCATTTGAACTATAAAGTAATTATCCACGATTTCCTGAAGTCCTCTCAAGGTTCTAACTATCTCATCTACTCGAAGAAAGAATTTGTCTACATCTTTATCTTCATTCATTGATAATTCTTAAAATTGAATTTTGAAGCCTTAGAGTTTGGATCATAGCAATTTATCAACTTATCCCATATAACTTTGGTTGTTTCACAATGCATGACTTTAACCAACTTGGATTCAAGAAAACCACTCAGGATTGCATTCATTGCTTTATAATTGTTCTTAAATTCAAGCTTCTTATCCTTACTTATCAATACATCTACATTAGTATAACCATTTTTTGTTCTATTCCGGACATTTGAAGCAAGAAACATTACGTAAGTTCTCGATCATACATTCTAGAATGCATAATTTGGTTTAGTGAACATTGGTGTTTTGTTGGTGGAATATCCATTCTGGTTAGTCGTTGTCAAAGATTTTTCTGTCATTTGTTTGATTGTTCTAGAAGGAACCTACTCTAAAACCAATTTCGACAAACTAAGATAATAGTGAGAGGTGAGGATAAATTATTATTATTGCAATTTTTATCAATTCTAAACAATAAAAATCAATAATATAAGAAACACATAGACATTCATAAAGACACAAGATGTACATAAAAACCCATAAAAGGAAAAAAACACAAAACTTAAATATCACAATATTATTGTTACATGATTTTCTCTAACTCAAACTCTCTAACTCAAACTAGTGAATTTATAAGTACCTAGCTGAAAAAAAGACTAACTCCCCAATCTTCACAAAACTAAAAAACCACCAACTAACACATAAATAAATACCAACCTGCCTTACATAACAAATCCTTCCTTCCTAAAATTTTTGAACTCATATTCATAGGTGTTCTCATTTTTACAACTTTGTTTTGTACTAATCTCTCTCTTTTTAATGTATAATTTATTTCCTATTATAAATTTTGTGTTGCTTCACAAACATCCTCTAACATTGTCTTGCAATTACACGTGTCATATATGCTCATTCCACTATTTTACTTTGTTCCTTTGAGCCAAATATACACCGTAGACAACTCCTTTTACTAACTTAATAGATGATCGAAGCCGCATCACATTTTTCAATTCAAATGATAAATAAAGTGCCATTTGACCACACATATTGGTACATATGAAATGAGACATAAAACTAACTGAGCAGATCAAATTCGAAGTTTTGTTTAATGGTTATGTAATCGGGCCCACCCAATCACCTTTTTCACCATCTCGCAAATACAATCGACTCAAAGATCGTTTGGGCAATGGGACGATGTTGATGCCCATACAATCCGCCGGGGTAATATCTTTCATAGACAAATCCAAATTAAATATTTATCACATAATTAACGTACAAATAAGATCCGCCAGATTAACGAATAGTATTTCTCACCATAAAAATCGCATCTGCTCTCAAACAGGTTTCCGCTGATGTGCTGTACGTCTTCGTGAATGAGAATACGATTAACCAATATCCATATATTATAAGATTAAGGAATGTCCATATATTATACGTCTGTGTGAATATCCATACCTTTTCACTTACCTCCCCAGGGGCCCGGAGAGCTGTAATGAAAAAGAATAGGGATGCTAAATACGTATTATATGGTGGGCGCCTCGTGTAATCTTCTGCGCCACACAGTGGTTTGGTTCAAAATTCAAGGGATGATCTGCAATCCACATAGCTTCTTGTCCAGTTACAGTTACGTATATGAATGAGAATATGAGATCATGTCCAGTTACAGTTACGTATATGAGTGAGAATAAGAGAGATGATATTCTCACCTTTGCATACGAATGAGAATATCGGAGATCATATTTTCACCTTACCACCGATGAAGTCTTTAATCGATACACTAAATATTGGACACTCCACCACTAAAAGTTTATTAGTATCTAAAACTCTGACTTCGATGTCATAAGTTGGACAAATTCACTGAAAATTGGGTTTCACCCACCAAACGCAGTGTGGGGACAAATGGAGGTTTTGCACCATAATAACAAGGAAGTAAAGATGATAGGAGGAATGCAGGGGCTTTAACTTACTTGTACGCCATTGATGATGAAGACTTCAATTGCCCTGCCGAACGTCTGGAAGTAAGATTTTACTGTTGGAGTGAAAAGGCAGCGTGCTGCCTAAAAGTGCAGCTTGGCAACTTGGAATCACTTCTTTGGAGTATCCTTTGATGCTAAGAGTGCCGAGGTTGCCTTTCCTGGTGAGTGAGAGCTCTTATGACAAAGGAACGAATGAGAGAAATGATTTTTATGGTATTTTATTGCTTGTGGAAGTTTTTTTTTTCATTATTTCTATGGTGGCCTACCAAGTGATTTTCTCTTTTGCTTTGAAAACAATGCAGCTTTGGAACATTTATAATTTATTACGTCATCTTTGAATAAAATTACATGTGAAAAAAGCTTTCCCTATTACTAATTTTCATTTGCCAGATTTATTAATGAAATGATTGATTTTGGTGACTTAAACCCTAATGACCTAATGGTGACACTGAGCTGAATGAGAACCATGGTGACATCACTGAGAGGAAAATGATGAATTTTCAATGATGACTCATCCAACTGAGAGATGGCAATTCCCAGCACAAAAATCTTTTTGAATGTAGTAATAGACCTAGACACCACTAGCGAGTGACCAAATTTTTATTTAAAAACCTACTGAAACCATCAAAAATTGACTCAATGCCCTAATAAAAACTTTGTAAGAGAACATTTGATCACTGACCATGACATGTAGAACTCACCGACACAAAAAATATTTTTGTCCCATTCTTTGATTTTTCATTACTAATTATTACATGATCAAAGTGATTATTTGAATGGTCGTTATGAATTTTCTCTTACTGCTACTGATTTTGGTTGGTTGTGTTATTGTTAAATCCTCTAACTGCTTGAACATAATAATTTTATTCCTTTAACTACTTGAACATAATTATTTTATTCCTTTCTATAGCCTTTTTAAAATGTTGATTTTCATTTATAATCCAAACTTGTTTTAATGAGAGAGGATCTCTAAATACTCAAAATTTCATCTAACTTGTTGGATTTTAAATAAAGTTCAAGTTCTATTTATTTGAGAGTTCATTACAAGAATTTTGAAGTCTAAAATATGCCTACATAAGAATATTATTAAATAAGAGTAAAATAATGAAAAAAGATTTATGAGTTTTAAAATTAAAAGAAAGAAATCCACTCTTTTTTTTTAATTGTATTTTTGGCTTAACTCCTTATAGGTTTATTCAAATATCACACATATACATCTATTGCATTTAAAATTAAATTTCACATTCAATGAGAACTCATTCAACATACTTCTAAGTAGACCCACATCAAAAATAATTAAAATACATGAAGAAAGTATGTTCAACACATTTCTTTCATGCATTTTTTTTTCTTCAATGTCGGTTTTCATAGAAGTATGTTGAGTGGGTAATCGTTAGACAAGGAATTTAAGTTTTTCATCCAACAGGTTTCAACATACTTCTAAGTAGACCCACATCAAAAATAATTAAAATATGTGAAGAAAGTATGTTCAACACATTTCTTTCACGCATTTTGTTTTCTTCCATGTCGGTCTGCATAGAAGTATGTTGAGTGGGTAATCGTTAGATAAGGAATTTAATTTTTCATCCAACAGGTGACTATGCTTGACACTTAAATAAACCTATAAGGAAATCAACTAAAAATAGAATTAAAAAGTAGTTTTTTTCTTTTCCTACCAAAATCTTAACTGCTAGGGATGATTTCATCATCTTGAATCATATTGGTTATTTAAAAGTTACTTTTTTTAGTAAAACTTTTGTGTTGAGACCTATTTCTCACCTCAAAACTGCCCTAATGGGCATTTTTTTATTCCTTTCTAAGGAGGATTATTTTTTCTTCTAGATTTTCACATTACTTTTCCTTCCTATTCAGTTATTGTGATAAGGTGTCCTCGATCCTCTATGTTTCTTCCATCTTAACTTTCAAAGGAAGAAGTGGTGAATATTTAGATTTATCTCTTTCAATTTGCTACCTTCTCCTTTAACTTCATGTTAGTTTTCTTCATCATCCTCGTTTTTACATTCGTTTAGATTTTCTATAGTCATGAGCATAAAGTAATTTATTTTTCCTTTCTTTCTTTCTTCATTAGAGGATTGTTCATCTTTTTCTTCTAAGGAATTACTATCTTCTTATGTGTTGAATCTTCTCTTCTGGAACTTCATTTCCATCTTTCCTTTCCCATGTTTATTCCTTCCTTTATACTCATATCATTCATTTCTTCCTTATTTGAAAATTTACATGCATAAAGAGCTACCATTATGCATTTAAGACAATTGAAAGATGATTTTCCTTAGTAATTCTCATATCCTCTTTTTAATATTATGAGAAGCTTCATCTTCTCTTCATTAGATTCATAGCTCTAGTCCTCTATACATTGCTTTCTCTTTGCGTCATCTTTGAGGGAAGCCTCCCTTGATGTATATTTTATTTTTGAAGTTTTCATTTCATAGGGTATCATTATTCCATGTCGTATATCCAACATCAACTTGTTGATATCATTCAACTCCCGAATAACTCATACTTTTGCATGAAATCTAGCTAGAATAGATTTCAACGCCTTTTGAACTATATAGTAATCTTCCACAGTTTCCTGAAGTCCTCTCAAGGTTCTAACTATCTCATATACTCGAAGAAATAATTTGTCTACATCTTCATCTTCAGTCATTCATAATTCTTCGAATTGAATTTTGAAGCGTTAGAGTTTGGATTTACTTACTTTATTATCACCTTCATAGCAATTTATCAACTTATCCCATATAACTTTGGTTGTTTCGCAATGCATGACTTTAATCAACTCAGATTGAAGCAAACCACTCAGGATTGCATTCATTGCTTTATAATTGTTCTTAAATTCAATCTTCTTATCCTTACTTACCAATACATCTACATTTGTATAACCATTTTTTGTTCTGTTCCAGACATTTGAACCAATAAACATTACGTAAGTTCTTAATCATACATTCTAGAATGCATAATTTGGTTTAGTGAACATGGGTGCTTTGTTGGTGGAATATCCATTCTAGTTAGTCCTTATCAAAGATTTTTCTACCATTTGTTTGATTGTTCTAGAAAGAACCTACTCTAATACCAATTTCTACAAAGTAAGATAATAGTGAGAGGTGAGGATAAATTAGTATTATTGCAATTTTTATCAATTCTAAATAATAAAAATCAATCATACAAGAAACACATAGACATTCATAAGGACACGAGATATACATAAAAACCCATAAAAAGAAAAAACCACAACTTAAATATCACAATATTATTGTTACATGATTTTCTTTAACTCAAACTAGTGAATTTATAAGTAACTAAAAAAAGACTAATTCCCCCCATCTCTACCAGACTAAAAAAAGCACCAACTAACACATAAATAAATACCAACATGCCTTACGTAACAAATCCTTCTTTCCTAAAATTTTCAAACTCATATTCATAGGTGTTCTCATTTGTACAACTTTGTTTTGTACTATTTTTTTTTTAAATGTATAATTTATTTCCTATTATAAATTTTGTGTTGCTTCACAAACATCCTCTAACATTCTCTTGCAATTACACGTGTCTCATTCCACTATTTTACTTTGTTCTTTTGAGCCAAATATACACCGTAGACAACTCCTTTTACCAACTTAATAGATGATCGAAGCCACATCACATTTTTCAATTCAATTGATAAATAAAGTGCCATTTGACCACACAGATTGATACATATGAAATGAGACATAAAACTAACTGAGCAGATCAAATTCGAAGTTCTGTTTAATGGTTATGTAATCGGGCCCACCCACTCACCTTTTTCACCATCTCGCAAATACAATCGACTTAAAGACCGTTTGGGCAATGGGACGATGTTGGTGCCCATACCATCCTCCGGGGTAATATCTTTCATAGACTAATTCAAATTAAATATTTATCACATAATTAACGTACAAATAAGATCCACCAGAATAACGAATAGTATTTCTCACCTTCATAAAAATCGCATCTGCTCTCAGGTTTCCGCTGATGTGCTGTACGCCTTCGTGAATGAGAATACGATTAACCAATATCCATATCTTATAAGATTAAGGAATGTCCATATATTATACGTCTGTGTGAATATCCATACCTTTAGGCTTTCACTTACCTCCCCCGGGGCCCGGACAGCTGTAATGAAAAAGAATAGGGATGCTAAATACGTATTATATGGTGGGCGCCTCGTGTAATCTTCTGCGTCACACACTGGTTAGTGGTTCAAAATTCAAGCGATGATCTGCAATCCACATAACTTCTTGTCCAGTTACAGTTACGTATATGAATGAGAATATGAGATCATGTCCAGTTACAGTTACGTATATGAATGAGAATAACAGAGATGATATTTTCACCTTTGTATACGAATGAGAATATCGAAGGTCATATTTTCACCTTACCACCGATGAAGTCTTTAATCGATACACCAAATATTGGACACTCGACCACTGAAAGTTTATTAGTATCTAAAACTCTAAATTCGATGTCATAAGTTGGACAAATTCACTGAAAAATTGAGTATCGCATACCATGACGGATCTTCCGCCTCATATCTTGAAGAAATTCAACGTAAACTTATTTTTCAGGTTGATATACGAAGCTAAACACTCAGACTCTATGAAACCTTATTAATAGGAAAAGAATAGACTGTTGTGACAATTTTATTTTGGAAATTCCAGATTGCCATAAAACTTTGCAAGAATTTTTTGAAATTTGGGTTATAGATGTAAAGCTTTAGGATTTTGGATGTAATACTAATTTTTGATGGTGTTGAATGCATTTCTCCATTAAAAAAAATAAAATCTAGTTAATTTTTTTATTACTCTTAAAGTATATATATCAATAAAATAAAAATGAAATATATCAATAAAATAAAAATGAAATATATGTATCGATTATGAACAGCTAATAAAATAAAAAGGAAAAAAAAATGATAACAAATTATCAATGAATATTAAAAATACAATTCAATTTTAATATCATATTCGCTTGTGAATTTATTTTTATTTTTTATAATTTTTTCTCCATATAAATTGAAACTTGATAACTATACTGAAAGGTAAAGAATTTGGATGGCATCATAGTTAAGCATGGTCTTTTATGGTTGATAAGAGAACTAGGAAGCTGATGCATTATTCAAGGGTGGGCTTTCATTATTTTCAAGGTGTTGTGTGTGTTACCAAATAAAGAAAATAAATGCATAATGTAATATTATGACTACTTTAAAATTTTCAAAAAATTCTACAAGGGTGGTTTTGGATTTGTGGTTTTCATAGCACATGGTATTGCACCAATAATATTTCTCTACATAATTCTATGAGAAATTATTTATATGTACTTTTGGTTAGACATTATCTCTGGGGTGAGAATGCAAGAAGATTGGAGTTGAGAGATGTGTGGGGCTGAGAACTCAAGAAGGTTGAAGTTGAGAGAATGGTCGTAAGTTTTTATCTAATGGAAAAGTTACAGATCTTTCCCCCTTGATTTTCTATGTAGGTTTTCCATGTATTGTTCATTTGGTTTTGTGAATTTCTTTTACATTATTTTTAGATGTCATATTTAAATTTACATGTTTATATAGATCTATTTATATAATATTACCCCAATCTACATAGATCTAATATTTATATTGGTAAATAATTTGTTGGTTGTTTTAACAAATGGTATCACAGCATGGTTGTTGTTGGAGATTAGGTTTATTTAGAATTTATTTGCAAGCATTTCAAATGGAATCCCTCATAAGTTTCATAATATGGAGATAGAAAATGGAAGATATATTGACATTGAAAGACTCATTAGTATTGAAAAAATTGCTGGAGTGAATTTCACAATATGGAGATCGAAAATGGACAATATATTGACATTGAAATATCTTGACGCTATTAAGGGTAAATCAAAGAAATCCTCATCCATGAATGATGGAGATTGGGGGAAGGTAGCAATTGCCACTATTGAGAAATATTTAGTAGAAAGGGTATATTTCCATGTTTCTCAAGAAAAAAAAATAGAATCGTTATGGAAAAATATGAACTAGATACAAAAATTAACAAATTATATTTAATGAAGAGATTATTGAAGGGCATCTAGTAGTTGAACATTTAAATATGTTGCATATAAGGGACGAAAATTCAGATATGTAGGCATTAACACTAGGTGACCACGAAAGACAACCGTATAGAAGGAAATCAAGGTGTTCCATCTCTAGAGGAATATCAAATTCTATGCAAGGAAGAATAACCTACTACCATTGTGGAAACCTAGCCATCTCAAAAAATATTTCCACATATTAAAAGCATAGATAAATGTGCAAAAGACAATTAGTGACAACAACAATGAAGAAAATATTATTGTCGCATCCGATGGTGAGGTATTAGTTATAGTTTCTTATGAAGATGCATGCATTTATACTTGTTTTCATGATAGTGAATGGATTTTAGATTCTAGAGCCTCCTACCATGCTAGTCTAAGTAGAGAAAGTTTTATTTCTTATAAATATGGAAATATGGTAAATGGCTTGGATAATAAAAGTCTTTATAATATTGAAAGGGTAAGGGATGCACTAATAAAGACAAAATATGGTTGTATTTTATTGCTTAAAAAGACTAGGTATGTACCAGATCTTTGAATAAATTTGATTTCATCTTGGAAGTTAGATGATAAAGGCTACGTTACACTGTTTGGCAAACGAGGATGAAAAAGTGTGAATGGTTCACTAGTTGTTGCAAATGGGTAGAAAATTGGCATTCTCTACACATTAAAGTTAAAAATAGAAAATTATAATATTGATGTTGTTAAGGAGGAGTTGGCCCTAAAGGAAGATGATAAAGTCTTTACTTGATCCCTCAGCAAGGACCTTTAGGACCTTTTATTTGATCAGCATGACTTTCATTATTACACTAGAAATTTCCAACATTATTGCAATTAGCATGTCTGATTATTACAACATTAAAGGTATAAAAGGAAATTATGGTTGGAATGTAATTCTTCCAGGCTTAGTTTAGAATTAGATGCAGATTTGTAGGTGGACATTGAGAGAATATATCAAGCTCCCTAATCATATTTGGAATTGGTTGGATCTACTTCTAACTATATATGTATGATTGTAGTGTGTGGAATATACATTTTTTTTATGTGTGCAATCTAATTTTATACTTGGTATCGAAGCCCTTATGGGCCTAGGCTTTGGCCCCTCTTGGGCTAAGGGAAATAAAGACTAGATGGAGTAGACAATATGTTGTGATTCTTACTTTTATTGCACAATCATTTGATATATTTGTTTCCTTTCATTATGCTCATGTGAATGTTACATGCTACTGCAGATGCTAAAAAGCATTCGGTCATTGCTCCCTTAAGCATCATAATGGGAAGAGTTGTCATTTGTGGTGGACAATTTATTTGAATCCTCATACCAAACGAGGCTCCTTTACACAACAAGAAGATAAATCCATTATTATTCTTCACGCAATTCTAGGAAAGAGATGGTCTACAATAGCCTGACAGCTTCCTGGAAGTACAAACAACAAGATGAAGAACTTCTGTAGTAGTGATATGAAGAAGTGTTTGTTAATGGTGGTGCTTGATCCCTAGACACATGCACCCATAGCATAAGCCAATCTTAATGCTACACAATAGTCCAAGGTGTTGGCCCTGTTGAGACACAAGGCATAGTGGGAAAATGCAAGGCTTGAAGTAGAAGCTAGGCTCTCAAAAAATTCAATTCTCATGTCCCCTAATTCTTGTGCTGGTTATGACACCCATAACAGTAATGTGGACATTATCAGAACACATAAGGATAATCCATGCGCTGATTATTTTTAGAAGTTGTGGAATTCATAAGCAGGGAAGGCCTTAAGGAAGGATTCTAGCAAAGGGGTTTTTAATAAGAGATGTGACTATTCATGTCACGTGTTTGATCTAAATCAACCTCCAAATAGAGGGCTAGATGGTCCAGCTTTATCCTCTAAAATTCCCAAGACCCCAGAACCTGGAGTTTGATTTCTTCCTTGTGATGATCAGTTTCTCCCTGAATCAGACACTTCTCAGACTCTGGCCTCTGGCCCCTTCATCATAGGCCCAAGTATTGAAAGCGGAGCCACAATGACAACTAAGGGAGAGAATATCACGACAATATTTGGAGAAGTGCTGTGTGGAGGAGCTACTCCAACAAGCTCACACATTTCAAGGATAGATGTTGTATTGACAATTTATTTTGGGTATATATGGCTTAGAAAATCCTTCTCCAATGATGCAATTAACTTATAAAAAATTATAAGTGAAACTCAAGGTGGCCAGCTTCCTTAAGAAATTAGTGTATTGTTCATTATGATTGAAGGTTGTTAAAGGAGCTACCTATGGTGATATATATAGTTTTTATTTTATTTTGTTGTTGTAAGTTATATTTGGGGCAGAACTGATCATTGTACAATATAACATAATTAAAATCGATGGTTCTTGGTGCTTGTAAACCCCTAAACATATCATTGGTTTAATTTCATTTCCATAATGTTATGGTTTTTTGTTCTTGGCGCTCGAAAACCCCCGAATAATGGCTACAGGTTACAATATGAGATCTATGTGTTTGAAAAAGGTCAATTTGTTTGATCAATTTTTGAACACATTCAATATTAAGACCAACAGCCTAGCAACTGATAGATATTTGAAAGAAAAATATCTGAAAAATGGTGATTGGTCCATAGGATGGTTCATTACTTTCCACCTCTTATTGCGGAAGCCCCGATGAGCTGAGTTGTCAATATTTTTGATCTTGCAAAGTTCATCTTTGATGGTCAGAATCAGGTGTACTTTAAATGAGTTGAGAGGTAAGCTCAAATATGTGGAGAAAGAAAGAGTAGAGTCCAAAAGATTGCAGAGTGGGTAGATTTGCTGATGAAGACCAATCAAACAGAGATAACTTTTATTATTATAATATGTATTGTAATTGTGCATGTAATAATTAAGGGAGAGACATGGAAGATAATTCTTCCATGCTCAGCTTAGAATTGGTTGCATATTTCTAGATTGATGTTGAGAGAATATCTCAACCTTGTTTTTTAGTGGCTACAACACCCTCCGAAATTTGGCACCTGTTTGAAATTTCAGAGCCACTACTTGTTTTTGATAAATGCAAGTCTGTTTCAGCCTTAGCCATGAACCTTAAGAAATTCCACCTCGAGTAAGTATTTTCAAAACCAATTGATAACTCCAATTTTTCCAAGTTGGTCGCAAAGTCGCAAAGTTGCTCCCCTTTCAATTTTTAGAAATTTACGACTGTGTGACCTTCCGACCTAGCGACCTCCAGGTCGCTAGGTCGCAAGGTCAGAAGGTTGCATCCACACTCGACTAAGAATTATTTGTGACATTGGGATATCCATTAGTGACCACATGTGTGACCCCTGTATAAATATAAGGGTCACGCAGGTCACACTCGACCTGCGCGACAGAGAAAATGAGACGCTTAGCGAGCCAATTAGAGTGCGATTTTTCCTGGGTAAGTTGCCTAAACCTCCTGTTGTTTCCTTTTTCAAAGGTTGATGCCTTACCTGCCCCAGGCCTAGTCTATTCATTTCCCTTGGTTCCACTCAATTTCAACCCCAACCCTCACTATTAATCCAGCCAGGGTTCCCCTTCCTCTCTCTAATCCCACCATGCCTAGACCTATTTTGAACATCTCATGTCTCCTTAAGCCATTATAGGCACCCGTCGTTGCCCTTCATGTCAACCTTCCAACTCTGGTTTACTCTCTTCCTTAGAGTTTTCTCCCTTGCTTTCCACATCTTTATGATGGGTCGCGATCTCCTAGTTTTCCTTAGAAAATGCCTAATGTGACCTTGTGACCGTGTGACCATGCGACCTTGAGACCTTGCGACCTCGCGACATGGTCGCTGAGTCGCAAAGTCGGAAGGTCACAAAGAACTGACTGACCATGTGATCGTGACTTTGTGACCTCGCTACCTTGTGACCTTGCGACCTGGTCGCCGGATGGCTAAGTCGGAGAGTTGCAAAGTCAGGATTATTCACACAGGTGTGACCTTGAAACCTTATTGCTAGGTTGCCAAGTCGCAGCCCTCCCAATCTAAATTTTAGCGACCAGCAGAGGTCACAGCAACCTAGCCTGAGCGGCCAAAGCCTTAGTGGGTCTAGTCAGTTTCTTTTTTTTTCATACTATCCATCTTCTCGTGGGTTTTTTTTTTAATATGCCAGGGGATATCGAAGCTGAGCTTGAGTGTGTCTCCATCTCCTCAGCCTCAAGCGACATGGGGCCTCCAGTAGTTCGAAGGAGAAATTAAAGCCTAGAGATAGAGCTATCAAAAGGAGACATGCTTCCTCTGCCACCCCCCATCTATGGAGGCACAACCTGTGTATTCGGGAAAGGTGACATCATGACATGGTATCAAGTCTACCAGGAATTCAAAAAACAAGAATTCCCGAAGGACCTTGTGGACTAAAAAGTATACATTCAAGTTAAGAGATCTAATCTTCACTATGTGGGTGCCCACCCACCAATATTCCCATGTGCAGAAGTAGTGGAATGGATCCTCGAGAAGGTCGATTCATAGTTTTGGGTCATCCATGATAACATAAGGAAGCCTTTTTCCAATCTGATTGAAAAGGAAATAGAGGTATACTATGCACTCCCTGCTAAGGAGGAGTCTTCTAATGCCCAGTGGGTCGCCACACGTGAAGTACTGATACAGGATACCCTGAAGGGCTAGTGGGAGGACCCTGAGAATTTTAAAGGGAAGAAGGATCAGGAATGCAAAACTAATGGCCTTAGGATGGTTTACAGGCTCATTTCAGTGATGATGTGTATATTGTGTGGCAGGAAGGATGCCACTACTATCAATGGAACATGGGTCCCACTCATGTATGTGATCACCTCCTACGACACTTGGTTCAACTGGGCACATCTAGTAGTATCGACTCTCAGAGTGAACATATCAGCACCCTAGGTACCAGAGGAGAGATGTGCATTAAAATTTTACATGGATTCCTACCTCTTAGATGCAGTGTGCACACGATGCAATTTTGAGAATTGGTCATAGAAATGGGATGTGAAACATGGTGGGCCTATCCACAAAGATTTGAATGTGTTCTAGGCTGCCAGGTATAAGTAAGATATTGATTCCATATTTTTGGGTCATCCCTGCACTCTATTGACATATTTTCAATAAATATCCTCACTACATGTCCAATAAGGCCATGGTGACAATAATCAAGTTACCCAACTGGTTCCCCATCCCAGAAAGAACTTTTTTCGGGGTCTTCAGATCACTCAAGGCACCTCACATACCACCCAAGTTCGTCACTGACAAACTGCTGCTACAAGAGGTGTGCTATCAAATGATGAATGGGTTCTCTAAGACCCTCAGCAAGGGAAAGAAGAAACCATGGTCCTACCCTCCCGCTTACTATTGGTGCTTATACTATCAAAAGAGTAGAAGCAGAGGTGGAAGACATCAAAGGATTTCACTTCCTAACCTTTTCCCATAGGTATTATGATCCTGAAAGGATCGTCCCTGCACACTACAAGCGGGCCAATTTTAATTCAAACTACCAACACACAGAGTGCCCTATGGAAGGTCAGGTTAAAAACTAGTACAACGCAGATAGATAGGTAGCTTCTGAAGGACAAGCCAACTTGGACGGAGATCAAGGGAGTTATGATGAATGAACTCTAGAAGAGAGAGCAGCGACTTTGAAGTGAAATGACCCTGTGAGAGGAGCATCGTCTTCCCAATCCAAAAGGTCAAAGAATACTACAACCAATAATCCTCCCAAGGATCAACAAGAAGGAAGGGTAAAAGAGGCCGAAGCACAGCTGCAAGAGGCTGAGAAGAAGACAAGAAAGGAAGAGATCAAAAAACCCCATGATGCCTTGGCACAACAACAGGAAGAAGAAAAATAGAGGAAATAGGTTTAAGAACAATAGAAGAAGCAATAGAAAGAGGAACGGAAGAAGAAACAATAAGAAGAGGCCGACAAGAGAAAAGAAGCAGAGGAACGACACAAAAGGAAGGCTGAGCATGGGCTGAAGTGGGAGCAAGATAAAGAAGAAGCCGAAAAGAAGAGGAAGGAGGAAGAAGCTTAGAAGTTTTAAGTAGATGCATCCAAGGAGGCAGAGGGGAGAAATTCATAGCCCTCGAAGACTAGGGGGAAACCAGTCCTGCCACATATTGAGGTACCCCCTACAACTCACATGACAGGGGGACATCTCCCACGCTCATAAATCTACATCCCGGAGGAGCATGAGGATGATGTAGTAGAACTGATAAGACTATCTTATGACTAGTACAATAAAATCAGGCAGAAAAGGAGAGAATGCCTTGAACTGAATCCAGTCAAGCCCCTCACAGTGACCATCGAAAAGGACATGGTATTGGACACTAGGACTACCCGCATAATGATAGCATCAGTAGGAACCGCCCTTGCAACTCCCACAGAAGAAAATGTCATCAGGATGAACAGAGAGATCTTATTTCTACAGAGCAAACTCTAGTCATCTGAGCAAAGGGAAACTGAAGCAGAGACAGAAAAGAAAACCCTAGAATCTAAAAATCAAAGGCTCCAACTCACGATAAATCAGGCCAGAGGGCTACATACTTCCATTCAGGGAGAGTTGGATAACTTAGAGAACACCATGAAGCAGGTATATGAGGAGATGCTAAGCACAAAACAAACAATCTCTTCTTTTCTAGGGGCCCAGGCATAAACTAGGAAAAGAGTTGCACATCTAAAGGAAGCCTCCACAAAACTAGACAACATACTTGAATGGTCTGAAAGGTACCCACAGCCTCTCGACACCCTGCCAAAGAAGGACTAGATCCACACTGAGAATGATAAGGTACAGATACCGATGAAGTTGCAATCTAGGGACAAGATCGTAAAAGATGTAAAGAGAGTGATGTTTGCCTATGAACACATGATCAGTGGCATAGATTCGATGGTGGAGGTACACAAAATCGCTTCCTTATGGACATTGGCCATTCAAAATATGAGGGAAGAGGTGACCCAAGATATCTAAGCATTTTTGGGACCCATCAGACAGGTAGCCACTTCGTAGAACCTCCTAGCTTCTAAAGAGAACATCGAATAGTATATTGTCACACCAATCTGGATCTACATTAAGTTGGCCTCTCTATCCAACCAGATCACCGTGAAGAGGTGTACTTTATTTCCAGATGCTCTAGAGTGCTTTCATAGGCTAGGAGAGGCAATGCCTCATATTAATCTAGTAGCATTTGACTACCTGGCTTGGCATACCTATCTCAAAGAAAAACAATAGGTAGAGACCCCAGACCTTTCCATCACACAATTGCTCCCTTGAAAAGAACTTATTTTACAGGTAGCAGACATAGGCAGGTAGTAGGTCCCAAATGGTGCCCAGTCGCAGGTCGCAACCTCAGGCAAGTCGCAAGTCGCAAATCTTCCCAGGTCGTAGACCATGCTAACAGTAAGGAAGCTGAAAGGGCAGGGCAGCCCAAAGGTCATTTTTGGTTCTATATGTACTCCCTCAGGAGATAATGCAGGGAACTTTTTTGGACTCCACAGAGAGGAGAGATAATTGTACAACATTGAATGTATGATTCTAGGAATGAACACAAACTTATGTTTTGACTCCACCATGGGATCTGATGGAAACTCATGTGTGTTAACATTATGAATATTATGTCTTCATATACTTGCTATCAATTGTGACTGATTAATCAGTGTTTCTATTCATGCATCATTTATGTGTTTAAGCTCTTTAGATGTATTAATCATTTGTGAATTTTTAGCACAGGGACATGTTAATAACTTAGCTATTGATATTTCCTTAATATCTTGGAAACACGCTTAAGGAATTGAAGGTGTTTTGACCATAGTGAACTATTTCCCTTATGGTAAAACAAGCCTCTTTATGAGCATGACCCTAATGATGTGTTGCTAATAATACTTCCTTTGGCTACATGCTTTAAATCTCACTTTTCTATTTATAATGTTTCATTTTCAGGAGAACCCATCGACCATTGGTTTCGTATCATTCAAGTAGCCGTGCATCCTCTTGTTCTCGAAATACACCTCCATCCGAGAAAGGCATATATTTCACCAATTCAACGGTAGCCGGACCTACACCCCAAACAAGATCCCTATCACAAACGGTCTAGGGTCTAGTTGGGACCTTATATCTGGGAGATCCCCTTACTGTTGGCAAGGCATTTTTCCCTATCAACACCTCCGTATTCATATTTGGAATTGGTTGGATCTACTTCAAAATATATATTTATTATTTTAGTATGTGGAATATACTTAGTTTGTATGTGTACAATCTGATTTTCTACTAATATTAAACAATATAAATTACTGCAAACTTACCCTCATACTCAATATGCTTCTAAATTGTTGCAATGTTTTATTGGAAATCACAGGGAAAGCTAAAATTGAGATACTTATGCTATATTATTGAGCTGAAAACATTACAATATTTCATTAGACTCGCAGAGAAGGATTTTTATAGTAAGTCTCAAACATGGTTACAATATTACCACAGGTGCTTTCATAGATCATATTATTGTAGTTCAAAAATAATAATGATAACACTTGCTCACACAAGTGATTTGTAAACATGACAAATCAAAAAGTTAAAATGTTGAATTAGATGACCTCGATTATGGACTCTCGTATGAGAGCCACATGCTTCATCACTCCATATCCAAATATATCATGCAAGCTCTACACCATGCCACATAAAGTTGCAACACGCTAATAAGCCTATATGGGAAATAACGATCCTTCGATGTAGATATAACGGTCTCTCGATGTAGATATTTTTTTATTTTTAGATTGAACTATTTTTGGAAGTGAAGGTTAGAAAGCCATAATGGAATTGAATTAAAGTGAAAAATAAATCATGATGGTGTAATAAATGATTTATTTTATATATAGAAAATTTGGAAACTACTTGGGAAAAAAACACTAAAGTAAAGAAATTCTTTCCAAGATCCAGAAACTGGTGTTGGTGGATGAGATAAAACTAATATTCTCTTAAATAACTCCTAAAATCCCTAGGATTTGATTAGTAATATTCAATATGATGTGAGAGAAAATCTATTAAATACACTAGTTGCAGAAACACACTGAGTAAAGGGTGGAATAAAGCATCGCGGGAGAGAAATGTAGGCTTTAAGGAAAAAGAAAAGATAGCCTAGGCTAGTGGATTGATAGACCCTAAAAATAAGGATGTCGCTAAGGAAAAATATGCTAGGAAAATAAGACATAAAGTACCTTATCTAGAATCAGAAGAGACTATTAATTCCCAGGCAAGCACATTTGAGCTCAAAGGGAAATGGAGGCTGGTTCATGGTTTGGTGGATGGTATTTTTGGTAAGTGGTTTCCAACTGCTATCTTGTTAAAATTTTTGAGTTATTTTATTTAGTTATAGGTTCTATAACTATATAATTTTAGGAATGACTTGTATGTATGAATTATTAGGTGCAAAATAGTTGAATCATGGAAAATATTATTTATTGATTTATACCACTAACGTTTATGAATCATGGGTATGTATATTGGTTGAAATATAGTTAGGGTTATTTATTGTTCACAATTATTGTTTATGATCTAGATTTTGAAACTCATTGAATGGGTAAATTAGGGTTTGAAAACAAAAATTTTAGTTTATTGAATTTCATTGATTGTAATGTTAAGGTATGCTAAATATATATTTTTTTTTCATATATAGATTAATGCTAACATATAATTGTAAATTCCATGACTAAAATTACCTTGGTAAAAAATAGTTTTATGCATAATTCTCTAGAAATTCAAGGATAAATTTGAGTCATTAACGTATTTTCCTTATCATTTCTTTGCTATCAAACAGGGAAATTTTAAGGATGGAGAATCATTTTGAAGATTAAAAAATTAGCGAATCTCACTACTACCTAATATGCAAACTATAAAAATTTTATTGATGTATTTGTAGAATTATTGAAATTTATAATGATTTAATATATACTCTCTATATAATGTTGGCGATTTTTAACGTAAAATAATTTTATATTGTAAAATTTGGGTGAATCATTTTTATAAAAAAATGAAAATTGGTGAATCTTTTTTTTGGAAAAATCATGGAAAATTAACCCACCCTATTACCCCTAAAATTTTCCATGCTAGCAAATTATGTTGAGTAAGATAGTGATAGGTAAATCAGTGGCATGCATCCCTTGAGAAGAGCAAATTATTATACCCCTAGTGAAATCTTTATACCGTTGGCTATTGGTTATATGAGGTCATTAAGAATTAATTCACCTATCAATAGAAGAGGGATAGGATCCAAGAGAAAGGGTGTTTGAGTTGGTTATCTTTCTAAAATTAAATTCTGAGCTTGACTCATAAGTTCGAAGAGGAGATTTTTTTTAAAAGGAAAATATTTTAATTCCTCAGTAGTCGAGTCGATCTTTGCAAGTTAGGGATTATTAAGCTTGTTTATTTTTAACTAGAAATATATTTATCCCAGAAAGCATATAAGAAATTAGAGCGGAGATTTAAAGTTGAACGAGGGTTAGAAACAAGAACCAATTAAACTTGTGAATAATTTTTCTTTCACTTTATGGTTATAGTGTGGAAGTTGAAAAGGAATTAATCCCAGAAGTCCATATATTAAACAACCAAAACCTACCTTTTACTGGGTCAAACATACTAGTTGTATGGGAAATTAAATGAGTCTAACGAGAGATGAAATCTCTAAAGTGCTTAGAATACAAGTCATAGAATTTTACATATATTGGATGGAATTATACAGGAAGCCGCCCCTTTTCTATTGAATAGAAATATATATATAAAAACATCTTAAAATACAAGTAATATCCATTCAACATTTAGAGAGAATCAGAAAATTTTTCTATACGTAGCGAGCGCTAATAATGCTGACAATTCTAGAAGATTCATCACTAATTAGAAGATTCATTCATTCATTAAATATACACATGATCTCATATTATTTGTGACAAACCAAATCTTTTTTTTTATAGTAAAAGACTATACTATGGTATCATAACTAAAAAATAATATACATAAAACTCCTTATATAGTTTTAGAATACAAAACACATTTTAGAGAAAACCCATTAGGAAAATTTAGGATATTTCTATTCCTAAAAAAAAGGAAACATTCCCTCATATAAAAAAATCAAACCAGTTGGATGATATAAATCAAAGGGTTCCTTTCTTTCCAGAAACTACACTCGAAAACAATAAGTTATTAAAGAGGTTTGTCAAGACTTAGACATGTACGATGTTTTCAACTCAAGAAAAACATATATATATATATATATATATATATATATAACTGATATCTCATATTTCCCTATTGCTAGGAGCCAAGGGATTGTATCTTCTGGTTCGTGAGTATGTGCTAGAAGTGAAAAACATACATAAGTGAAGCCTATGAGTAAAATGATTTTAAGGCACAATCAATGGGGAAAAAAAATTCCATTGGGTCTAACCTGTTGAATTGCAAGACTGATTTAGAGAGTGAAGACATTTGTAGGCAGATAGCACATGAATTAATCGAGCTTCCACTTACCTGCGACAAAATTTTAGGAGTAAATTTAGCCATAGAGGATGCAGAGGAAAAATGATGCAACAATTAGTAACTAAGCTCTATAAATTATAAATAGAAGATCTTGGGGGGAGGGGGGAGGGGGGTAATTCTAGGTTTCTGTTGAATTTTGTTGAAAATCCCCCAAATCTAGTTGAAACCCTGAAAAGAATTTAGTTCCCAATTCAAATTTCCTAGTCGAAACAATTCTAAAAAAAATTGCATTTTAGTCCAGTAATCTATATTTGAGAAAAAAGGAAATAAATTATTACCATAGGGGCAGTGGTTATGGACTGATATATGGAAATAACCCTGAGGAGAAACGAAATTTGTAAAATGGAAGGTGCCTATTTTAGAGACTAGGTTAACTGACCAATGATAGTGGTCACCCTGATACCTCTAGAAGTATATAATTCGAAAGAATCAACACCGAACACAACCCTTAGTATTACCATAAAATATACTTCAAATAAAATTAAGTTGGTGAAGATGACTAATGGTGGAAAAATAACAGAAGAGAAGCGAACTAAATAAATATTAAACCTCACCGTCCTTTGGTTGTAGTTGACGAAGCTGAGAATGGAAGCAAGAGATGTCCAATAGCCAACATCTCTAATAGCTATCATAGTGAAGGATGGATAAGGAATACAGACACCTACCCTAAAGAAAAATTACAAGTGCCAACTTTTGTAGGGTTTTCCTAGTGATGTTTAATGCAAATTTGACATTCCTCCAGTCGAAGGAGGGAAGGGAAAATCCTTATGGTAAGAAATGAAGGAAATATGAGAATTCATCCAAAACATATTGTGGTTTGTGAATCAAGGAAAGGTATCAATATTTGGATCAAGAAATGAATCATCTTCGTCCACCATATCACCAGTGCAGGCTACCATAGGATAACCACGTGATAGCCATGGGGAGAGGGCTACATGGCCAATGTAATCAATGTGGCAGAGTGATAATTTCCAAGCGTGAGCATGCCACAAAATAAAAAAAAAAGTATCAAGTGTGTATTGATTAAATGAATTGAGCAGAGATTTTGATTTGCCATGCTATGAATAGTAGTGGGCTATCAGTTAGATAATCCCATATTATAAATATGACATAGGATTCTAAGAGTAACATAAGTGCGGAAAGTTCTAGAATAACATAAACATGGAATGTTTATCAAATAAAATCCCATAGGATATAGTAATAGTTGCCAACCAAACTTATGAAATAGTGGAATGAAATACTAACCCTATAATTGTAGTATGCATTGTGTAGTGTGAATATCTAGGGGGGGTTGAATTAACTATTATCATAGCATGTAAGCATGTAGAAAAAAATAAGAAAAACATGTGCTCTTATAGTATTAGCAATTTAAGTATTATTTTATGTGCAATGTTACAATACAAATTCTATGTAATTAAAAATAATAACAAAAAAATCTAGTGAAATAGGTATATGAAAAATGGTATCAGAGCGGTATTAGAGCCCAGTTTCAACACTGGGGTTGTAAGGAAAAGAACATAGTAAAATGAGATATGCACAGAAATATAAAGATGAAATACTAATAGGAGGTTGTATTGTTTTGTAAGGTACGTGAGTGAAACATACAAATACAAAAGGAAGATGATTCACCTCCAGCCATAAATGGCGGGGAAGAATTATATGTGCAATTGGGTAATGGAAGTACCCCACAAACATCTCAATTTATAGATTTTATCCGGAATTTGCAACAAGAATTGAATTATCTTAGAAACAACAATGAAATTTTGTTAAAACCTAGTGAGAAACAAGAGAGGATGATAAGAGAACTCACTGAAAAGTCTACCCATAGAAGCATAGAACTAGAAGGGTTGAAGAGGAGAAAAGTGGAAGGAGAATTAGAGAAGTATGAAAGTGAAGGTGAATCAGATAGGACGTATCTAAAATTACAGAAAGAAAAGAAGAAAATTGAGTTACAAGGAGAGTTTCAAAAAATCAAACCCCCTAATTTTGATGGGGAAAAAGAAGAAGATATGGAAGCATGGCTTCTTAACATGATAAAGTATTTTAAGGTATATGAGTAAGAGAGTAATTTAAAGGCCATAATGGTTATTTACTAGCTACAATGCAAGGCTACTCTTTGGTGAGAAGAGGCTAAAAGTGTACACTTTTTGGAACAAAAGTCAGTTTCTTGGGAGGAATTCCAGAAACAATTTAAGTCTCGGTGCCTGAGTAAATGATATTATGATGATTGTGCTAAGGAATTCCATGAGTTAAGTATGTGATATCTAACTATGGATCAGTTTGTAACAAAATTTGTAAATTTATTATGGTATGTTCCCTATCTTAAACAAGAGAAATCAAAGGTATAGTGATTTTGGAACTTCTTACCATTCCCTTACAAAGAAAGAATTGAATTTGAAAAACGTAAGTCAAAGGATGAGGTAGTAAGGGAAGCTGGATTGTGCTACCAGCAGTTTAAATATACAAGTCAGTGCTTAAAACCATGGAAAAGTAAGGACAAAATCAAGTCTTTTATGAGTGCAAAAATACATAAACCTCCTTATCTTAATAATTTTTCGAAGGACCATCAATGGAAGAAATTCAACAAGGGAAATGTAAATGAACCTGCACAGTCTCTCACTAGGTCAAAACCCATGGAATTGAACAATAAAAATAGCAATGGGGTTTAGGAAAGGGAACCGTTGGAGTGTTGTGATTGTGGAGTACCACATTTATTAATCCACGATCAATTTAGAATATTCAGGCGGTTCATGAAGCAACAACGATGAATGATGTTGCTAGATACATTCGAGGATCAATGCAACACTAGAAGATAAACATGTTGATCATCAATACACTATGATTGATATTGAAGGTGTGATTTTAAACCAATTTATTTCTATTTTAATTGATCGAGGGGCTTGTTTAAGATACATTAGTCCCCAAATTGTGGAAAAATTAAAATTAAAATATGAAAAAGTCAAGAATGCATGGTCGGTATAGTTAGCAAATGGTGCTAAAAGAAAGGTAACTAGTAAAATAAGACATTGTCTCACTGACTTAAATGGTTATTCCACATAAGTATATTTAAACATCCTTTCTTTAGGATCCCATGATATATTAATAGGCATGAATTGGTTGGAAAAATAAGGATCTATTATAAATTGTTTGGAGAAAACAGTGAGTTGTATGAGTCAAGATGGGATAACTCGATTAATTAGAGGTAAACCAAAACCAACATCAGTCTCACAAATTTTAGATTTACAACATAAAATGAATGCAAGAAAATGATATCAAATATACATGGTGCAGATGGAAACAACTAAAAAATAAACCTAAAAGGAAAATTTAGAGACTCTGCTAATCATCAGTGAATTCCAAGATGTGTTTCCAAAGGAAATCCCAGGATTACCTCCCCATGGAGACATATTTTTCCATATATTTAGTACCAGGTGCTACCCTAGTATCTAGAGCTCCTTACTAAATAAGTATATCAGAGTTAATGGAATTTAAAATGCAGTTAAAGGAACTGTTAAACAAAGGTTATATCAGACCCCGTGTCTCACCATGGGGGCCCCCTGTACTATTTGTAAATAAAAAGGACGAAACATTTAGAATGTGTATCAATTATTGTGAATTGAATAATTTAATCATAAAAAATAAATACCCATTTCCCTAAATTGATGACATGTTTGATCGAATGAGGGGAATAACTATATTTTAAAAGATTGATTTAAGAATCGGCTACCACCAGTTGTAAATAAAAGATGAAGATATTCATAAAACAAATTTTATAACCAGATATAATCAATAAGAGTTCATAGTATTACCCTTCGGTCACACTGATGCACCAACAACGTTTATTTGTTTAATGAACAATGTACTCAAGAAATGCCTTGATAGGTTTGTGTTGGTATTCATAGATGATATTCTTAGTATATTCCACAAAGAGTATCTTATATTGGTGTTACAAACATGAAGAGAATGTTAGCTATCTTCTAAACTCAACAAATTTGAGTTTTATAAAGATGGAATATAGTATTTGGGTCACGTCATTTCTAAGGAGGGAATACTGATTGATCCTGAAAAGGTTAGGGCTATTATGAATTGGCCCATAGCTAAGGATATGTCAATAATCCTCTCATTTATGGAAATAATAGGATATTATCACATATTTATAGAGGGATTTTCAAAATTGGATTATCCAATTACTGCCTTATAGAAAAGGGGAACAAAGTTTGAGTGGACAACCAAATGGCAGGAAAACTTTGATAAACTGAAACAATTACTGATAGAAGCTCCTATACTGAAAATTTCAAAACCAGACAAGGAATTCACTATTTTTACTGATGTATGTTTGGAAGGCCTTGAGGGAGTGTTGATGCAATAAAATGTAGTAGTAGCTTATGAGTCTAGAAAACTGAAACCATAGGAAAAAAATTATGTTGTGTATGATCTAGAGCTCAAAGTAGTGATACATGTTCTAAAAATGTGGAGACATTATTTGTTAGGGGAAAAAACTAAATTTGTAAGAGATCACATTAGCCTTAAATATTTTTTCCAGCCAACCTGATCAAAATGCTAGACAAGAAAGGTGGCTAGCCTTCCTCAGTGAGTTTGGAATTGATATTAAACACATAAAAGGAAAAGAAAACAAAGTAACATATGATTTAAGTATACATGATCATGCTTTGATGGGAGTATTTTATAGCAATATTGATACACATTTTTTGGAAAAAATTAAAAATTCAATACAACATGATCATAAATATATGGAAATTCAACAGAAATTATAGCAAATGGAGCTTGAGGGTATGCTGAAATGTTTTGAAAAATTGCTAACCTACCAAAATAGATTGTATATTCCACATGCGAGTGTGTTAAAAAAATGGTATTGGACGAATATAATAAGAAATCATATGCATTCCATCCTAGATACCAACACATGATAACGACATTAAGCAAAAATATATTGTTGTCAGGCATGGAGAAGGAGGTGGAAGAATACTTAGAAAAATATATAGAATGTCAACATGTAAAAGTGGAACACCAACACTGTGTTGGATTGCTAAATCCACTACCCATTCCTGAATTGAAGTGGGAAGGAATTTCATTGGATTTTATTACAGGATTACCAAGGACAAAGAAATAACATGAATCCATCATGGTGTTGGTGGGCACGTTAAGTAAAGTAACACATTTTATACTGGTGCAGTCCACTTATGGAACAACACAAACTGCCAATATTTTTATGAAGGAAAATTTCTGCCCACTTGGAGTACCAATGATGGTAGTTTCAAATAGAGATGCTACATTTACCTCCAAGTTTTGGAAAGATTTATTTGGGGGAATGTGAACTCAATTAAATTTCATCAATGCATATCATCCTCAAACTAATGGACAAAAATAAAGGACCAATCATATATTGGAATATCTGTTGCAAATGTACATAATGGATAGGCCTACTAAATGGTAGGATTTTCTACATTTAGCAGAATTTGCATATAACAATAACAAGCAAACTTCAATAAAAATTAGTCCTTTAGAAGCTTTGTATGGTAGAAAATGGCATACAAAACTCAGTTGGAGTCAGCCAGAGGATATATTGGTATTAATACTAGATGCTTTGAAGGAAATGGAACGGATAGTATGGAAGATTAGAAAAAATATCAAAACGAAACAACACTGATAGAAAAGCTATGCAGATAAAAAAATAATTCATAAAGAATTTAAGATTGGGGAACATGTTTATTTAAGAGTTAAACTGAGGAAAATTAAATTAAGTATCGAGGCCTGTGAAAAATTGGCAACATGATTTTGTGGACCTTTGGAAATTTTGGACACAGTTTTTCGAATAGCATACTAGCTAGATTTACCCAACCATATTAAATTCCATTTTGATGTGTCCTTATTAAAAAAAATTATCCATGATAATTCTCACGTCATTTATTGGAACTTGATACATGATGTGGAACCAGAAGGATATTTCCTGCCAAAGTGACTTCACATCTTAGATCAGAAAGAGATCTTGCTCTGGAATTGAGTCGTTGCTCAGGTTAAAGTGCAGTGGAGACACTTTACCCCTGAGGAGGCTATTTGGGTGCAAGATGATATAATTAAAGAAGCTTACCCAACAAGTTTCAAGAATGAAGCAAATGAACAATAAACACCGAGCAAGATTTATTTTAAAAAGAGGGGAAAGATGTAATACCCCTCTACTTATATAAATTTTTTATTTTTTATTTTTAGATTGAACTATTTCTAGATACGAAGGCTAGAAAATCACAGTGAAATTGAATTAAAGTGAACAATAAAGTATCATGGTGTAATAAATAAATTTCTTTTTATATAGAAAATTTGGACACTATTTGGAAAAAAAGCAACACAAGATTAAAGAGATTCTTGCCAAGATCTAGAACATGATATTGGTGGATGAGATTAAACTATTCTTCCCTTAAAATAACTCCTAAAAACACCTAGGAGTTGATTAGTAATATTTAATATGATGGGAGAGAAAATCTATTAAATCCATCACTTGCAAAAAGACACTTAGTAAAGGGTGCAATAAAGCGTCGTAGGAGAGAAAGGTGGGCTTTAAGGAAAAAAAAGTAAGACAACTTAGGATAATGCGTTGGAAGACCCTGAAAAGAGGGGAACCAATAAGAAAAAATCTGTTAGGGAAACAAGCCATAAACTACATTATCTGGAATAACAAGAGGTTGTTGATTACTCGACAAGCACATCTCAGCTCGGGGGGAACTGGAGGTCGGTTCATGGTTGGGTGGAAGGTGTTTCTTCCCAAGTGGTTTCCGACTAATCTATGGCTACAAATTTCAGCTATTTTATTTAATTACAGGTTATATACATGGATAATCTAAGGAATTACTTATATGTTCGAATTATCAGTTGCAAAAGAGTTGATTCACGAGCAATTTTATTTATTGATTTTGACCGCTAACATTTATGAATCCTGGGTATGTATATTTGCTGAAATATAGTTTGGGTGTGTCCATTGGGAAAAATTAATATTTAAGCTTGTGGAATTGGAAATTAATTGAATGGGTAAATTATAGTTTCCAAAGAAAAATTTGAATGTGTTGAATTTCATTGATTGTAATGTTAAGATGTATAAAATAAATATTATTTTTTCCTTATATATGTCAATATTAAAATATAACTGTAAATTCCATATATAGTAATGCCATGACTAAAATTACCTCAATACAAAATAGTTGTATGCACAATCCTCTAGAATTTCGAGGATAAATCTAAGCCATTAATGTATTACACTTAGCATTTTCGTGTTCGAAAAGTATGTTGAGTAAAATATTGATAGGTAAATCAGTGGCATGCAACATGCATCTCCTAGCAAGACCAAATTATTATACCCCTAGTGAAATCTTTAAACCCTTGTCCATTGGTTATATGGGATTGTTTATAATAAATTCCCCTCTAAAGAGAAGAGAGATAGGATCCAAGAGAATGGGGTTTGAGTTGGTTATTTTTTCGAAATGAATTTTTGAGCTTGACTTAGAAGTGCAAAGAGGAGATTTTTTTAAAAAGGAAAATACTTCATTCCCTTAATAATGGAGTCGATTTTTCCAGGTTATGGATTATTAATCTTGGTTATTTATAAAAGGGAATACACTTATCCTATAAATCATATAAGAAATTTAGACTGGAGAGTTGAAGTTGAATGAGGGTTAGAAATAGGAACGAGTTAAACTTGTGAATATAACCGTGTTTTCACCGTATGGTTATAGTGTGGAATTTAGTAAGGAACTAATCCAAAAATTCCTTATTTAAAAGGATCAGAACCTACCTTCTTACTGGGTCAAACATACTGGTTGTATGGGAAAATAAATTAGTCTAAGCATAGATAAAATCTGGAAACTACATAGAATATAAATCATAGCCTTTTTCATATATTGGCTAGCGTTTTACATGAATTCGTCCCTTTTCTATTGAATAGAAAAAATAAGAAGAAGATAAAACATCTTAAAAGACAGGGAATATCCTTTCCACAAATAGAGAAAAACGAAAAAGAATGTATACTTATAGAGCACTAACAATACCGATAATTCCATAATATTCATCAATAATTAGAAGATACATTAATTAATTAAAGATGTAACTGATCTGATATTATTTTTGACAAACCAAATCTTGTTTTATTAAAGTAAACGACTATACTCCGGTATCATAAATAGAAAAAAATACAGAGAGAAATCCTTATACATTTATAGAATACATAATTCATTTTAGAGAAAACCCATTAGGAAAATTTAGGATATTCCTATTCATAAAAAAAAAACATTCACTCATTTAAACAAATCAAACCGGTTGGATGAAATTAATGAAAGGCTTCTACCCTTTCAAAAACCACACTGACAAACAATAATCTATTATAGAGCTATGTCCAGAATGAAACATGGACGATGTTTTCAACACGAGAAAAAAATATTTATATCACAACCAATACTTAGTTACAACTGATATCTCAAATTTCCTTGCTTCTAGGATCTAGGGGACATTATCATCTAATTCACGAGTATGTGCGAGAAGTGAAACAAAAAACATAAGTGAAGCCTATGAATCAAAGTCGTTGAAGGCACAATCAATGTGGAAAACAAAATTCCATAGAGACCAACCTATTGAATTGTGATACTGAGTTAGAGGGCGTAGACATTTGTAGGTATATAGCACAATAATTAATCGAGCTTCCACTCACCTGTGACAGAATCGTAGGAGTAAATCAATAAGCAGGAAAATGGAAAGTGTAATAAGCATAATTTAGGACTGAATAGAAGACAAGGAAAAATGAATACCTGTTATCGATTTTTTTTTTTTTGGTTCTCCTACTTGTCCTCCAATCAAAGCCATCGAATACTTAGTATGAGATGTACAAGGGTTTCTTTTAGCTATAGAGGACGCAGAGGAAAAAAGCTAATTAACATCTAAAATTTATAAATAGATTTTTACAGGGGGGAGGGGGGAATTCCAGGTTTTTGTTGAATATTGTTGCACCATTCCCAAATAGATTTGAAAAACTGAAGAAAAAAAAAAATTTTGTTGCCCAAATCAAATTTCCCTGTCCAAACAATTAAAAAAAAACCTCAAAATACATTTGAGTCCAGTAATGGAAATAACCATGAGGAGAAACGAAATATGTAAACCAGAAGTTGCCTATTTCAGATACCAGGTTAAGTGACTAATGATAGTGGCCACCCTCATACCCGTAGAAGCATATAATTTAAAAGAAATAACACCAAAAATAAGCCTTCTAATTACCATACAAAAACATGCAAATAATGAGTTAGTGAAGCCAACTAACAATGGAAAAATAACATAAGAGAGAATAAAAAGCTAACTAAATATTAAACCTGACTGTGCTTTGGCGGTAGTAGACGAAGTTGAGAAAGGAAACAATAGAAGTCCAACGGCGAACATCTCTCATGGACAACATAGTGAAGGATGGATAAGGCATACAGATGCCTACCCTAAATAAAAATTATAAATGCCAGCTTTTGCATGGGTTTGATGGTAGTGTTTAGTGAATATTTGGCTTCCTCCACTAGAAGGAGGGAAGGAAATATCGATAGGGTAACAAATGAAGGAAATCCAAGAATGAACCCCAAAAATATTAGGGTTTACGAATCGAGGAAAGGTCTCCATCTTTGGATCAGAAAAATGAATCCTCACCTTCCGCCATATCACCCATACAAGCTACTAGACAATAACCACGTGATAGCCATGGGGAGAGGGCTACGTGGAAAACTGAGCCATGTGGAAAAGAAATAATTTCCAAGTGCGAGCATGCCACAAAACAAAAAAATATATATAATGTGTCTCCATTAAATGCACTAACAAAAGATTTTAATTCACCATTCTATGATCAGCACAGGGCTATAGGTTAGATAATCCCACATTATACATATAACTTGGGAGTTTAGGAGTAACATAAGCATTGAAAGTTTCAGAGTAACATTAACATAGAATGTTTATCAAATATGAGCCCCAAGGTTATAGTAATAGTTTCCACCCAAACTTACGAAACAATGGAAGGATATACTAAACCCATAATCATAATTTGAATACTAGAGTGTGAAAATGGGGGACATCGAATTAAGTACTAGCATAGTTTCTAATCATGTAGAACAAAAGAAAAAAAAAACATTTTCTCTTAATGTCTTAGCAAGTTTAGTATTAGTTTATATGAAAAATTACAACACAAATCCTATGTAATTAGAAATACTAATAAAAATATTCTAGTGAAATAGGTCTATGACAATGATTTCAAGTATCATTCTATCTTAGAAAAAAAAAAATTATCCTAAAAATGATAATAAATGTGATCTGGCATGACTCGGTTCTCTACGAAAAAATAGAAGAAATATAGGGCTTCAACTTTAAGGGGTTTGGGAGGGCTATCCTACTTTGCACCAGATGAATTTGTTGATTTTTTACCACCCAAAAAAGACAATTGTGGGAGTTTATTCAAAAAAAACAAATCAAATGGAACCTAAGGTAGAAGGCACTCGAACTGAAAATTGGTTGATTGCCTCAATAAAATTTTCTTGAGGTTGCAATTCTATAGGTAGTAGTGAGGATGCTTCTTCGACTGCTAGAAGAAGTTATACCAGGGCATGGTGGAACTGCGCACCATGGCCCAATTCCTTCCTACTATGATAGAAAAAATAGTTGATAGATCCATCAAAATATCCTGCTATTAAAGTGTAAATAGAGAAACCCACCAAGATGCGTTTATATATCTCATCACTTATATGTCTTGGGTATAAAATCCCAGATTCAAAAGTTTCCTTTAATTGTGGGAAGATTGGTTACTATGAGAAATATTCATGGCTGTGTGCAACGTTGTGTGTATGCTTGTGGATTAAGGTGAATCTATTCCACTCTCATATTGCAGTTTATTTCATTTGCCCTCTAGACCCAGGGCTTGTAATATCCCTGGTGTAAGCTACTGTAAAAAGTATTGTAAAATGAGGTTTTTTTAATAACTAAATATTATTAATTTTTATATTGATATTATATTAATAGTATCCTTATAATTATAAATTATCAGAATATTAAAGGAATTAATTCTCAATTCTTTTATTTATAAGAATTTATATCTGAGATTCTGGATAATATTGACTTGGAGGATGACATGGATTTTGAGCATATGCAGACTGTGACTCCAGATCCTGGGCATACCCGGGGACACACTTCTCTGTTTCAGCAATCTGTTCGCACTTACTGGATATTTAAATGTCTTCTCGCCAAAGCTGTTACGTCTATAGCGGAGACAAAGTTGCAGACAAAGCTGGAGTCGACCCTAGCGGATATTAATAGGAATGTCCAAGAAATAAATTTACACTAGTTGCATCAGTATACGAGACTTGGTAGATTGGAGAAGGAGCTTAAAGTGCTGCAACAGGTCCCTGTTGAACTACTTGGAGCTTCTGCCAAAGCTCCAGCACCTGTTGACTTTGAGGAAGACTAAAATTCTCTAGTTTTTTGTTGCTTTTTTGGTTTTAGGTTCTCATGTTGCTTTCCTTTTGTACATGATATGGTTTCTGCACGATATCTAGTATAGAAAGATTTGGTATCTGTTATTAAGACTTTTTATGTTCTGGTTGACTTATTTTGAACTCAAATGGCCAAAATACCTGGTTTCCTGTGGGCAGGTTGAGGTCTAGTTTTGTATCTTTTGCCCGAATATATTAATAGAAAATCGAAGGTACCACCTAAGCTTACAATATATATATATATATATATATATATACATATATATACATATATATATATATATATATATATATATATATATATCTGTGTGTGTGTGTGTGTGTATTCTCCTATCTAATTAAATTATATTTTCAAGTTGGTATATTTTATGAGTTTTAGAAATAATGAGCAACCGTTTTTAAAAAGTTCTAATAAGTGATAGTTTTTTCACAAGGAAAAAATAAATATACCTTACAAAAAAATCATGAGAGATTTATAGATGATTTATTGAGTGATTTTAAAATCTAGAAAAATATGATTTATGGAGTGATTATAGGATTTAGGGAAAATATGATTTATGGAGAGATTTATGAGTGATTTATGGAATGTTTTTAGGATTTAGAAAATCTATTGCATTTTCTTAATTCTACTTATTGTAATTATATGGGAAAATATGAGAAATAATGACATAATACATGTATAATGAAGCTGAGAGAGAGGAATGATGGATTCCAAGCATTCACTAAAAGATAATTAACCATACCCTTTGAAAATTATTTTGTTTTCATATGCTGCATGAATAAATAAGAATCAAATTAATCTGTTTGAAAATTTTCATCTGATAAAGAGTCGATATTTTTTCTTGGTAAAACCTCCATGGACTTCCATGCATAGAGGAATAATTTTTTTTTTTATTGAATTATTAATTTCATATGCATTGAATTCTTAAAATATTTTCATAGATAAATAATAGTGTGAATTGCATGATTTCTTGAAAAGTAGCATCGAAATATGTCTTTGTATCTCCCAAATTGTGATATATGTGTAAAAAATGAAAGAATTTTTTGTAAATGTACATGGTCACACCAAAATCCTCTTTAATATTTCAAAATTTCGTTTTCATATTCTTGAAAACCATGTCCAAAGTTGATGACAAAAACAAGAAAATATTTAAAATTTAAATATGGAAAAATGGGTTGCAAACGCTTATTCGAATCTTCCAAACCATCATACCTATGTAAAATATGACACATTTTTTGTTTTCATGGACTACTTCCTAACAAAAAGCTCTTTTGGTTTCTAAAATTTCATTTTCATATGTACAGAAATCGCGCCCAAAGTTTATGTCTAAAATAGGAAAAACAGAGTGTTGTCATTTGATTTGTGAGCGAGATAAGAATAGTTGTTATGTACATCTAGAGATCAATATTGTGTTAATGTTATTAAAAATAAAAAAAATAAAGTGCATGCACAAACCAATAACTATGAAGTTTGATATTTATTAAAAAAAAGAATTATTCGAATGCACAAAAATAGAACAATAATGTTGATATTTTTTGAAAAGAAATAAGTTATTTACATGCACAAAAATAGAACAATTATGTTAGTAATTCTTATAAAGGAATTAATTTATTTCATTTATAACATTACCAAGGGTGTTCTCATGATAAATATCCATTAAATTTTTAAAGAGAAATATTGGATTCTTAAAGGGAATATGTGCTTATGTCCATAGGAATAATATCTAGTATATTTTATCTACTCAAAATGAATATGTGAGTAAAATTTTTTAGAAAGATTTCACTATAAAACTTTTCATAAAATACTATTAGTTGTGTTATTTAAGGATAATTTTTTATTCATGTTATTTCTGGAGGAGATATTATAAATTTGTGTGATGTGTGAAATGATAGAAAAATATTTTGTATGGCATGCATAATAGTTAGTGAGTTACCTAAATTTTGAAAAAAGAATAATTAATGTGTAGATTCCTTGGAATATATATATATAGATATATATGCAAATAAGTATTTGTTGTGTTAGAACTCTTAAAAAAAAAGAGAGAAGAGAAAAACAAGTCCTTGTATGCATTATTAAATCAATTTTTGGAGAGGAAAAATGGTAATCACATGATTTGTTGTGTAAAGATTCCTTTGGAATATTATTTAGAGAAGCATATACACTTTCATGCATGGAAAATTATAGTTTTGGTATCAAATTTACGGAGAAAAGGAAGGTGTAATCACATAATACGTAGTGTGCTAGCCTTATTTTGGAAAAAATGATATGCATTCGCACACCTAAAGGGATTAGCTATGGTATTACTTTTCGTTTGAGATAATATTGTGTATAGATATTGGGGTAGATATTTTGGTAAAATAAAATATTTTCTTTGCACGAAAGAATAAATGTTATGTGTTTGATCCCTTGCAAAAGAAAGGTGTTTATTTTTCCATGCAATATTTAGTTAGTTTTCTTTGGAAAGAAATATATGTTTCTCATGCAAGAAGAACAAAATATCATGATATTTTCTGTTGGGGAGTATAATTAATTGCATGCACGAAATTATAACTATTATGTTATTTTTTTTTCAAATAGAGCTTGCATTTTTATACATAGTAGCCATTGTGAATAGATCTCCCCTGGAAAATATGTTTTTAGAAAAGAACATGCATTCACATGCATAAGTGTACAATCTATTGCATTAATCCATTTGGAAAAGTAAACATAATAGTAGGCCCAAATAAAATTACTTGTTGGGCTAGTTCTCTTGAAATCTTTTTATGCATTTGCATGCACAAAAGAAATATCTAGTATGTTAGCTTTCCTTTGGAAAGAATATGGAAGTGCATGCAAGATTATGTTAGTGTTTTGTTGGAAAGATGACGATTGATAGTGATTTTCTTGTTACTA
>JAXQQM020073984.1:0-120836 GCA_034641835.2 Pinus albicaulis | reverse complement strand
GTATGGTCGCAGCCATCCAATTAGCGAGTCATGTACATAATGATAATAATCCACAATCGCAGCCTGGATTACAACAGACACAATCCAGGGTCTTGCGCTCCATCTCGACCCAACAAAGTACAAGTTCAGGCATGCGAATATGTGAGTTGAAGTCGAACATGCATGAACATCGTCTGATTACCAGCCAATGATGAAAGTTGTTAACAGACGCGAGAGAAACCACCGATAATGACAATGGTCCTCAAGGTACTACAGGTACAATCTACGGCGTGCGAATAAATGAGTTGACGTCGAACACCCGTAGAATCACTCGATCAGAGGCCAATGATGTAAACCTCACGTCGAATGCGACGAACCTGCCATTGAGGCATGCAGGCTCCAAGGTACCATAAGGAGTCTCTAGACCAACTTCCTGGATAATGAGTTGAAGTCGACAGGAAGTGACCTCGATCGAAGGTGGGCCATAATGATTCCCACATCATCGACACGAGACAGAGGAACATAATGTTTTGTTGTGAATCAGGATCATATGAGAAACAGAGGAAGGTTGATATTTGCAGAGGCCAACTTCTCTTGAACATATGAACGGCACGACAATGGACTTGGCAGTATTTGACATCAACGGATCAGAGGTCATGGTGACGAGGTAGTGAACAGATGAGAGGTCAAAAGAGATTACCCAAACCCATGGAAGCAAAGTGAAGCAGCGAGATGAGATGTCCCCAACCCGACACGAATGCAGACAAGTGCCATGTTCAAGAGCGACATACTGCCAATGACAACGACGATGGTTCCATTTTTTCCCCCACCATTTCTGGCGAGTACCCCAATTATTTTTAATAACAAGCTTGAAGGGGATAGCATATGCTTGTAATATAAGTCCGCCCTTCGGGCGAATCCATCCTAGTGCATTTAACGAGTCCTAGGAAGGAGGAACTCGGAGAACGTCATTTCGACTGAGTCCGATGTCATCAGGGTTTAACGAGTCTAACAAAGGAAGAACTCGGTGTCTTTTCATGTTTAGAGAGTTTGAAAAGATAGCAGAAAAGAAAAATCCAGCAGTCCCTTTTCGTAAATAGTTCCCCTGATCCGAAAAGGTAGAAAACAATATCCGGGAAAACCTCCTAGTCGCAATAGGCTAGGGTATTCCTTTTTCGTAATCAATCCATCCCAGCCTGAAAAAGGGTTAAACTTATACTGGGTGAATGTTGATTCATGTCCATTTTAACGAGATCGAAACGACAAGGGCCTCAGCAATCTTTTCATGTTTAGAGAGTCAGAAAAGAGCTGAAAGATGACTCCAAAGTGACTTTTTCGTGTATTTACCGAGTCCGAAAATGTATAAAATACAACTCGTTTCCATCGTTTAAGCCGCAAAAACCTGCCGCTGCACATACCAAGCAAGCGTAAAATCCATTTTCGACATAACATATGCAAATATTTGATAAAAATAACTTTTAAAACTCATTTAATCGTCGAAAAAGTTATAAATATGTCAAATTGGTAAAAATAAAATTATTTTTACTATTTACCTTGGTAAAAAGCAACAGTGGTCCATTTGGAGCAGAAACTTCTGACGGTGATTGCGACAAATCCGGTTGACCATTCAGCTTCTCGTCTGTCACAGGTAAGAGGCGCTCCTTTGCTCTACATTTTCATTCATCTTTTGATAGTTTTACCCTGTAAATCAGTTCTGTGTGGCCACTGTTAAAATTTTAGGGCTGCGCCCATTGGCGCGGGTATCGGGCACGGACCCACGCCAATGAGCTCTTTTCTACAAAGGGCCCGCGCCACGTGGCGCGACTGTTCACGAAATAGCCGCGCCAGTGGCCGAACCTAAAAATCCGCCCAAAATTTTTACATTTAGACCAAATTGCATGGAATTTGAAGCTCGTCAAAGATCTAACTAAGGGCTTTTGACCATATGAATGCAGGTAATCACTCAAAATAGCAATTGAATGGAAAGAACGAGAGCACGGAGAAGAGGACGAACAAGCCATGCAAAGCCAAGCTTGTATGAATGCACTTAGAAACTGTGGACTGAAAAAGTTCTTCCTCACACCATGTTTACGAGCTCAGCCCGAGCTTCTCCAGTATTTTATCAGTATCTGGGATGAACATGAACAGGTGTTCAAGTTACGAGATCAGGTATTAGAACTGGAGGTATCTGATGTTTATTTCATCACCGGATTGTCCCGCAGAGGTCCGATCCCTGTATTGACTGGAAGCAGACCATCTGGGGAAAAGATGGAAGAAGTGATGGCACGAGTGTGCCGAGGAGCACAAACTGGATCAGGCAGTAAGAAAGTGGATATCCACACTATCCCTGATCTGGCGTTGAGAGTTGTTCTGCATACCATCACGCGGGCTGCAGGGTCGCAGGCACCGCACGAGGCCACAAAGGCCCAACTCCTGCTGGCCTCAGAATGCATGGGTCCCTTACTGTTTAACTGGGCAGAAGCAGTAACAATCAACATGAAAAGGCAGCTCACAAAGTGCAAACAGGGGAAACTGAAACAGTTCGGTTATGGTTCCATCTTGGTATCGTTCATTCTGGAACGCTTACCAATCTTCCAGGGCCAAGGGGCCACAGTGGCAGATCCGATACCACGAGAGCCAAGAATGGCTCGCTGGGCAGCATTGATGCCCAGATCTGGAGGTGGCCAACAGATGTCCTGGAGGCCAGAGTTCTTTAGGTGGTTACAGCGCCAGCTGATTGTCATGGAAGACTGGCCCTGTGCAGGAACTGACTTTACCGGGGACCCAGATCTCCCACTACCAGAAGGAGATGACTGGGACGAGGAGCTGGGTAAGACCTCATATTTTTGATTTTATGTTTTATGCTTTTTTTTTGTTTGTTAATACACATTCGTCCTAACACGATCATCTATGAATGCAGATGTGGGACCTGAGAGACCAGCTAGGATGTCTCCAATCTCTCAGAGGACACAACTCGCCCCTGAGGTTCAGGGAGAGGGCACCGGAGGAGAGGATCTGATCCAAAATCTCGAGGGCATTGCCCACGGGATCCCAGACTATGCCCGGCTATCAGACGTACCGATGGCATACCAGCGCCACACGGTGGGAGTTCCGAGTCGGATCCACCGAATCCTGAGGCGCTTAGTGCATGCAGTCACATGCTATCATGAGCATCATGCGGATTAGTCCTTAGGATTTATTCCACACCTATTTTTTGAGAGACATACCGTCTCCGGATGTACTAAGACAATTATGTATATTTTTGAGTTTTATGTGACACACTCTTATGTAAACATTTTGATATCTATATATATATGCATATCTATTTCTAGATGAGTCCTTCTTTACATGTGATGATGATTTATAAATTGCGCAAATGCCTGTCTAATACCAAATTTGCTACTGCATCTGTTAATGTATTCAAATGCCTGGGTATATGATGATATGTAATGTAGGCAAAATTCCTTTCCAGTAATCGAATATGCAAATACAGACGTAAAATGGACGGGTTCCTTACCGAATAGTGTCCGTTCAGTTGTAACACTACAAGCTGTGAATCTGGGTACACGAGCAATTCACGAATACCAAGGTTTACTGCCTCAGTTAATAATTCCAACATGGCACTATATTCCGTGATGTTGTTCATGGTACGTCCTAGACACACACCTTGCAGGTCAATCAACTCACCAGCAGGATCGTAGATTACCCAGGCTGCGGAAGACAGATTCCTGGTACTACGGGAGGCACCATCCGTGAAACCAACAAATGGATGAATAGACATCTGCACAACCAGGAAGACCCGATCAGCAGAAAGATGTTTACAAAGCACACCACACTATACATGCACACAAATGACAATCACACACCTATGTACACACACCACACCAAGAAATTACTTCAGGCATAGTACTTTTTAAGGTACAGCCCATTTCTGGGCTGCGCCAGTGAAACTCCTTCGTAATCCATAAGCTCGTAGGCCCCATTTTTCAAAACACGCTTTACTATATAGGGCCCGTGCCAAATAGGCTGGAGCTTACCGGCTCCGAGCTTATCATGTGCCTGATCGTACAGGAGGACGAGGTCTCCTTCGATAAAAGAACGAGGAGAAACAGATTGATCAAAATGAGTTTTGACCCTCTTCTTTTGTGCTTCGATGATCAAAGCCGCTAGACGACGGGTTTCATCCAACCGTTCGAGATACAGAAGACGTTATTCCTCAGCAGAAGTATCTGGTAAAAGCTCCACAGCTAATTTTAGCGAAGGAATCTCGCATTCAACCGACAGAGTAGCTTCCAGACCGTACACCAATTGGAATGGTGTGAATCTGGTTGCACTCTTAGAAGATGTTCAGTATGCCCAGAGAGCTGAGAACAGTTGGAGATGCCAACTGGATTTATGAATCCCAACTGTTCGCTGAAGCATGGTGACCAAAACCTTGTTCACCGCTTCAACCTGACCATTCGCTTGAGGGTAGTATGGTGTTGAGATGTCGTGACGCAAGCCCAACATTGAAGTCAGCTCTGCCATCATGTAATTGCGGAAATGAGTACCGTGATCAGTGACGATGGCTTGAGGAACCCTGAACCGTGCAATAACGTGGTTGAATATGAATTGAGCAGCTGTTTTCCCGTCAGCAGCTAGTGTAGGCATCACCTCGGCCCACTTAGTGAAGTAGTCGACGGCGACAATGATATATGCATGCCCCCTGGCCGAGTGAGGGTTACACGTCATAAAATCCACGCCCCATTTCGCAAAAGGGCCGACGGTGATAACGGGATGCATTGGCAACGGCGGCGCGCACATCTTGCGCTGAAAAATCTGGCATGGATGACATTTACGGACTGCAGTGATACAATCCTTGAATATGGAAGGCCAGAAATAACCTGCACGCAGAATCTTCTTGGCAGTATCATACCCGGACATATGTCCGCCACAGGCGCCACTGTGGCAGTCATTTATGACTTTCTCAGCCTCTTCCAAGGTTAGGCATCGCCGGAGCACCGAATCTAGTCCAATGCGATATAAGGTATCTCCTACTATACGGTAGGGTTGGGACTGGTGCCGAATCCGACGGCGGGCAGCTTTATCCAACTCAGACCGAAATGTCGCGGTCTGAAGATACACTATGATGTCACCGTACCAAGGATCACGAGTACTGATGAGAAAAAGTGTTTCGTCCGGTATATGGTCTTCAGAGTGTGAGGGAACAGAGTCTGTAGGGAGGGAACATATCAAATCCGCGAAGACCAGTGATTTAGTTGACTTGGCAGTGGTGAACTCCAAGTCAAACTCCTGCAGGATCACAATCCATTTGGAGTACTTGCCCCCCAGTAATTGTCTAGAAAGAATATACATCATAGGGTTGCAGTCTGAAACCACTGTTATCGTGCGCAAAAAGATGTAATGGTGAAAGCGTTGTACGGCATGTACTGCTGCTAAGGCCAACTTCTCGACATGTGCATAACGCATTTCCAGGTCAAGAAGGTTCCGTGATAGGCAATAAACGACATGTTCATCACCGTCATCGTCATCCTGCACCAAGACCATGGCAATGGTGCTAAATGCGGTGGCTAGATACAAAGTGAAGTCGTAGTGGTAGTCCTGAGGACGAAGCAATGGAGCATTGACTAGAAATGTCTTCAGCTTCTCAAAGGATGCCTGAGCAATTTCGTCCCAGTGAAAAGGGACGTTCTGCTTTAACAAACGGGTGAATCCTTTGGCCACCTCGGCATAATTCGGGATAAAGCGCCTAAGAAAATTCACTTTCCCTTGCAGACTCTGTAACTGATACAGGGAGGAGGGTGATGGGAGATTTACAATGGCCTCGACCTTTAGAGGGTCAAGGCGAATTCCGTCTTTCGAGACTATAAAGCCTAGAAGACGGCCAGAATCAACGCAGAAGACGCACTTATGAGGATTGAGCCTGATATTGTAGCGTCTGCAACGAAGAAAGATCTGGCGGAGATGCTCAGGATGGTCTTCTCGCTTACCTGAATGGGCTGGCAAGTCGTCCAGGTAAGGCTGGACGATATGGCGAATGTCATGAAAAGCGTAGGACATCGCACGCTGAAACGTGGCGCCAGCGTTCTTTAAGCCGAACGGGAGTTTTTTGTACGCGAAAGTGCCCCACGGACAGATGAATGTGGTCTTATGTTGATCCTCAGGTGCAATATTGATTTGGTTATAACCTGAGAAACCATCTATTAAGGAATAGATCTCACTCCCGACACATTCGTCGATGATCTGGTCGATAAATGGAGTGGGATAATTATCCTTTGGACAGGCGCGATTGATGTCACGATAATCCACACAGACTCGAATTGTGCCCTGCTTTTTATCGACAGGGACAATGTTGGACACCCATTCTGTAAGGGGGATAGGATAAATAAAACCCGCGTTCAGAAGTTTTTCAACTTCTGCCTTGATGGCGGTGGCTTTCAGAGGATGCATGGGACGTAAGCGTTGGTGCACGGGTTTCGCACCTGGATAGGTTGGAATCTCGTGCACAACAATACTAGGATCAATTCCCAGCATTTCCTCGTAAGACCATGCGAAAATGTCTCTGAATTATTTGAAAAGCTTAGTATAGACTTGAATCTCATCGGGAGAACAAGTCACACCCACATGAATATTCTCAACAATCCCCGGTTTAACGGAGATGTTGATTGGAACAGTTTGAGCAATGTTACTCAGATTACCCTCCGAAAAGACCTCATGTGTCAAGATCGGTGTTTGAAGAGGAGGGGAACGAACCTAAGTAGCATAACTCTACAGAAAATCAGTCATTGCACCCAAGCTGGGCATGAATGAGGAGCGATGATGTCCATCGCCCCAGGGCAGCTCCTCAAGAGACATAGTTTCAATGATAGCTTCATCTCAAGGAAAAGTCTCTCTGAGAGGATCAGGTGAATCAGCCTGACCAAGCCAGGGGGATTGGGAGTAGACGTCGAGAGCCATGCTCATCGGAGCATGCTAAGGAGGTGGAGGATCCGACGCAGCAACAATTTCACAGTAGCTAATCTCTACTGGCGTTAAAGGCATGGATTCTCCAAACTCATATACCTGCTCAGGTGTAGGAATAAGCCAGGGGTCATCGGACTTGGACAACATGTTGACTTGAGTGGTATTCGGTGGCGGTGCGGGGAATATACCCATGAGGACTGGGTCTTTGAAAAGACCAGGTCCTATACTGTCTGGGGGATTCGGAATTTGATCCATGTATGGCACGTTGTTCTCAGAGTTGGAGGTGAAAAATGACAACTGATCCACCGTGACAATCTTGCCCTCGTGAGGGAACTTAATGAATCGAAAGACGGTAGATGGCACACAGAGCATGGCATGGGTACAGCTGCGGCCAAGAAGTATATTGTAGTTGAGTTTAGCGTCAACCACTTCCACTTACACGTTGACAGTTTTTCCCTGTAATGTGATCGCAAGACTCTCGAGAACGCCCGGGGGTTTAGATTCCCGACCATCAAATGCCTCAAGGGCATTGGGAGATGACGACAAGGCTGGAGAGCCAATGGCCTTCCAGCAGGCGGAGGACATAACACAGGTAGATGCACCCTCATCTACGATGGCCCTATGAATGCTCAGACCGTTAATCCCGACTTGAATGACCAAAGCGATTTGATGTGGAAGCCGGGGAGTAAAATTCTCCAGATCAAAGGTGAGAAGGCTCGAGTCGGTGGGATCGATGCCACCGATTGCAGACAGTAAAGCCTTCCGCTGTGAAGGACAACTTTGAAGAACCTCAAGTGCAGACATGGCACATGGCGCCTGTGCCAGATCCTCAACAATGCTGTAATGTTGAGCGGCACGAGCGTTTGGATTATAAGAGGATCTCCGAAGAACACCCTTGGGGGGTGGCTTCACAACGGGTTCGAGAGTCGGCTTCTCGATTTCCAACAGACTAGAGACAGGTGGGGGAGGCAGCCCATCCGCAACTGCCTTCCCGGGTGCCTACCGCGGTTCGTTGTAATCCTTCAACCGTGTAGCGACAATGATAGGTGCATTACTCTTCATCATGAAAACCTGAGACCCAAACAGTGCAGATGGTGATGCCTGTTCGACCATCTGGGTCTGCTGAGATGGAAATGGCTCTTTCAAAACAGCCGGAGTCCCTTTAGGGCCTTTAAGAAGTTGACTAACCTCGGATCGTCGCGGAAAATCCTTAGTATAATGGTCCCCTTCACAGATGAGGCAAGGAAACTTCGGTTTACACTGGGAGCCATCCTCAGTTCGAGATTTAGATTCTGGTTTCGGGGCATCAGATTTTGATTTTCCTTTGCCCTTCTTCTTCCCCTTGGAGGATTTGTCCGCAGGATTGGCCTGGACGGCATTCACCTCCGCGGTTTTACCAGAATCAGATGAGGTGGGATTAGCAGAGGTATTGTTGGAAGAATTAGCCTTCTGCTTCCCATTCGAAGACTTCTTCGAATTTTGAGAGACGGAACCAATGACACCATCTACCACAGGGGTAGGCGGAGCCTTAGAGGTTTCGGGCCGCGGAGCATCAGTCAAGATGTCATAAAGCGTGCCAGACTACGAATAGACAAGATCCAGGTACTGGGCACGCGCGATAGCTTGTTCCTCTGTCACACACGCTCCCATTGCGATATCCTGAGCGATTTTATTCACAAAGGAGGTGGTGAACCAGTGAGTCAAAATCTGATCAGGTATGTGAAACTTGATTAGTCGACGACGACGCCGCCACTCATGAATGTGATCTGAGATGTGAGTGGCTGTGTCCTGCTTCAGAGAAGTCAGGAGGTGCGTCCCGGCCTCATATCGAACCGGTAACTGGAAGTGCGTGAGGAAGGCCATGGCTAAAGAGTTGAAATCTTGGAAAATGCCACGGGATAATTCTATGTACCATTTAGCAGCAGCTCCTGTTAAAGTACGCTGGAAAAGACGCAAACGGATCGAATCGTCAACCCAAGAGTTAGACGAACACCAGAGGTGATAGGTCATCACATGCGCCTGGGGGTCTTCGCCAGCTTTTCCCTCAAACTTGGGACAATCACCTGGTATCTTGGTGGGAACCAGAGGCCAATATGGATTATGTAAAATCGGATCATTGGTCAACTTTGAAACGTCTGACAGCTCCAAGGTAGCCAGGAATAGCAATGGAGGGTTAACTACCATGCCAGGCCTAGGATGAGGTCCGGTACCCATACTCCACGATGGTTGTGAATATCCCTGCCCCCACGGGTTTTGTCCCGCAGGATTCTGACCGTAGGGGGCATAGTTCGTATAACCAGACTGATTTGGATGCTGGTAACCATAGTGCGGGGCTTGATAACCAGGATACGGACCCTGATTGGGCGTCGGCCCCGTATAAGCAGCGTTTGGATTCGGCTGCTGAGCGTAGGTAAAACTGGGTGGAGGAGGATAATACTGAGAGCCTCTGGGGTGGTTATAGTTCGGTTGAGATGGACCATGAGAATAATAACCACCCTGAGGGTGAGTAGGCTGCTGAAAAGTGGAACCCTGCGGAGCTTGATATGTAGGGCGTAGCTGTTGATTTGGTTGCGGCATTGAATGAACAGGCTGCTGAGCAGAGTAAACGGAATGAGAGGGTTTCCTTGAATGAACAGGTTGACCTGAATGAAAGGGCTAACCCGAATGACCAGGCTAGCCCGGATAAACAGGCGGCGCTGGTTGCGCAGGTTGACCTGGCTGTAAGTGAGCCCCAGGTTGTACCGGATGGGCCGGTTGGCCTGGAGGCAGAACACCGGGTTGTACCGGATGAACCGATTGGCCCGGTGGTGGAACAGGACCAGGTGCTTGCTGGAAACTGGTTTGACCTGAAGCAGAACCATAGGATGGTCCTGGATGATATGCAACATTAGAAACAATAGGATACTGCGGTTGCATCGGCAAAGAAGGCTGGATCTGCCCCCCAGGACCATAGACCGATCCTGGTTGATACCCCGGCTGAGGCTGAGCAGGTTGACCAGAAGGGCTATAATGCGGTCCTTGCGGATTGTACGATGGCCCTTTCTGGCCCACAGGGTAGCCCTGAATGGGCTGCCCCTGTGGGTCATACAGATAGCCAGGTTGGCCCGCAGGTTGGCCTTGAAGGGGCTGTCCCTGCGGGTTATAAGCCTGGCTGTACGGTAAACCTTGAGCATACAGATAAGCCTCAGGAGCGAGAAGGTGTAAAACCTCCCCATGCTTGTCATACTGACCAAGGAAAGCATACACAAGAGTGCCGTCCTGTGCATAGTGCGAAAAGAAAGATCGGTAAGGATATTGGGGGAACGGTCCAGCTTCGGCGTTCGGCTGTTGCAAAGACAACCGATACTCCTCCGGAGAGATATTCTCCGGTATAGCAGTAGCTAGATAAATATCTTCAGAAGTTGGCCCAGCCCTGGTAGTAGATGCTGAGACAACAGGAGAAGAGGTAGCCACACAAACAGTGGGCCGGACGGGAACAGACGTGACGGGCATCGAAGGAGACACCCCGGGTGTAGTAGCAGCTGGCCTCGAAGCAGGGGATGATATTCCCATAGAGGCTGCAGCTGAAATGATCTGACCCAGAGATCTGTATCCCTGTGGTAACGAAGGACTGGTTGTCGACATGGTAGCCAGCTCAGAGTTGTCTCCCTCAAACAATCTACGCGGGAAGAGCTGATAGTCTTCGCCAGATGTGGGAATTTCCTCACCAGAATCACTCATGGTTGATCCTGCCGTTAAATCACGCAGAAGACGGCGAGGACTAGGAGGAAATACAGCAGCAACAAACGGCGAACCCGATGTAAGAGAAAGGAAATCAGCTCCCAATCTCAATTCAGACACAGGGTCCGAAAAGGGCCAATTGAACTCAACTGGTCCTCCAAAGGGTTGCTCAGCGAGAACCGGTTCCCCGTCAGGAAACTTGGAAACAACAGGCTGCTGTGGTTCAACAGAAGACTGAGAAGCTTCTGAAGAATCGTCCGTGTAAGGACTACCAGTAGACGAAACCGACGGTTCCGCCACTGTGGCAAAAGACCAGAGAAAAAGAACAAACACACACACGGGCTGAAAACGAGTTAAGGCACACGATCAAACGGTTAACAAGCAATGTCTAAACGGGTGTGTAATCGTGGGAGATTAATTTTATCACATTGGAAAGTAAGAAACTCTATCGTTTCATATTTTAAGAGTCAAGAAACAATAGAAAGATGACTCTATCTCTTTCAGATTTGATGCAAGCGTGAAAGGACAAGCGCTCGACGGTCTTTTCAAGTTTAGGGAGTCAGAAAAGACAAAATGACTACTCAGGAAAAAACTAGGCACAAAGGGTGTACCAAATATCCGTGAACTGCCATATACACCTTGGTTTCAATAATGAAATAGAAATCAACCAAGGACTTTCCGTACCTGCACGTAGTCTCCCCAAATGTTGTGTTCGGTGTATCACGGGTATAGGGCAGTAGACTCGGCTTCCTGTGGATAAAGGATTGAAAACCTAGAGGGGTCTCCCTTTATATACGCGACGGTCCGGGGAGCACAAGTCTGTACTAGCACTGTCTAAAGCCAAAAGGCGAACGACAGCTGCTAGGTTTAACGATGCCGGAACACGTCTCTAGCCTAGACCTTCTAAAAATGTTCCGTTAAGTTCCAATGCTGCCTTAGGTTAATTGAATAAATTTTACAGTTGATCTTCAATTAGGTTTCAATTTTCAAGCCCTATCGTATGTAGTGTCTTAAAAGACTCCTAAATGCAAAGCTACATGCCACAGTCCAACATTTCGTTCGATGAAAACTAATTAGAGAAGAGTTGAGAGCTTTTACACAAACGAAATGAATGGAAGACAAACAATGAGACCTCTAATGCAACTAATGAAATTGAAAACTTTTCATTCCAATCACTAATCACTAGCAAAACTAAAAAGATTACAATTTGCACTAATTAACAAAAGCAAAAGAGATTTTTATTTTTTTTATTTTCAATGTCTAATAGCTAATATGCACTGAAAACAAATGGAACAACTTGAGAAACGATATTCAAGAGAGTGAAACAAACAAATTTCACTCAACAACGCAAGCAATCAGATCCCCAAATCGACCAAAGCCTCTCAAATCAAAGAAAGGACTCAAAAGCTTCCAATGGACCGTGTGATCTAGGTCCAAGGCAAGACCAAACGAATTTCGAATGAAGGAATGAACAATCACCCAAAAAATCGTAACAAAACAATTAAAAACTACTAAGAGGATGTGGAGAATCAATCAGACAGTTGACAGGACAATCAAAACACCAAAACTCCCAAGGAGGGCTCGATACACTAAGCCACTAGATGCCCTAGGGCTTAAAACGTGAAATCGATAGATAAAAGCAAACAACCAAAGGACAGAGGTGAATTCCCAGTCAAACAGGACTCCAACACACTCAGGCAGTCAGAAAATCAAGAAGAAAAACACTGATCAAACCCAGAGAGCTCAAAAATGAGGAAAATCAAAAACCTTACAGGAGTGGTGCGACTGTAAGTGTGAAACTGGTGCCAGAAAGCAATTGGCGCGGGCTAAAAAAAGGCAACGTGCGCCAATTGGCGTGACTGTCGGGTTAAAAACCACGCCAGTCGAGTTTCTCAGCAAAAATTAAAAAAAGGCTACTCCAGAGACAAATCAATGTAAACTAAGCAAACCAAGAAGTCAAAAAAAGCAAAAAGAACCCAACCCAGAAGGCTGATCAAGCAAGGAAAAACATAAAGAAATCAAAGCGAGACAACACAAACGAGACAGTGAAATTTGGACGATCCCCAACGGAGTCGCCAAATTGTTGAGGAGGTAAATCCCCTCTGCGGACAGAGGCGATCCCTACTAGCCCAGCAGGGGTCTAGCAACAATCAAACAATGTTACGACGCAAGTTCCTAGTTACGAATGAAAAGACTAGAGATAGAAGCCTACCTGGATTCCAATGCTATGATCTGAAGAAGAAGCGTCCCCATTCCTCAGCCTCGGCAGATCACAATCCCTCCACGATCTCCACGGATGAACACCTGCACATGGAAGAAACAAACAGATACAAGCATAAAACCCGGCATACGTAACTAAATATCAGTCAGAAAGGATATTACTCATATTGACATGATGGAAAACAGAGTGGAACCATAATTGTAATCATCTATTAAATAAAAAACGAAGAGAGATTACAACCAAGTTCTGACGTCGTGGTCTCCTTCAGATGGGTCTCCAGTCATTCACGTCTCGAAAAGCTCGCCAAGGAAAGGGCAAACCTCTCCAGAGTCTCTCGACAATAGTCTCCTTACTTGAGTCGGCCTTAAGGGAAAAAGAGGGCTCTTTACAGCACAAAGGCTGTTGGGAATATGGAGATCCAAAGCTTAGGCACTTCAAGACTAGCTTGCCATGGGATTGAGCAGGCTTTTATAGATGGGGAAGGAGGGAGTTGGAATCCCTATTATTATGGGATTGGCCCTATCAATAAGGAAGGTTCCATAGGAGGTGGAAAAACTACTTCCCTTCCATAGAATTCCCGCAGCCAAACCTCCCAACTCAAGATAGGCAATGGTTTTTGAGTTTGTTGGAACTCAACTTCCGCCATCTTTATATAAAAAAAAGTCCTTAAATTGGGTGGCGCTACTACTGCTCTGTGACAGAGCGCCAGTTGGCGCAACCTCTTTGCAGGATTTTCCCCATTGGCGCGAGTACTGAACTGTCTGCCCGCGCCAATGCAAAAAGGGATGTTTTTCATGATTTTTGCAAGGAGATGTCTTAAGGGCAATTAAAGCTCATGCTTAGAGGGATGCATTGATGATGGTTTCAAGGCATGACAATGTTCACAGGTCACAAAATGGGTCCTCCATTGTGTGGGACGGGGAATGGTAGGGACGGTGACAAATTACTGTGTAACAAATTGCAAAATTTTTCGGGCAATATTTGGGTCTGAAATCGTCATTCTTATAGTAGGGTGAATCGCTGGTTTAGCTAGATTTCACACTATTTGAAGATTTTGGGTCAATCATAATTAGCCCAAAACATTTTTGGATTTTTTCGGCTATAGGTCAAGGAGTTGGCTCCTAATTTTGTAGAATTTTGGGGGGAGTTTTTGTTATGAATCCAGCTCCAAAATTAGAAGAAAAGTGAGATCAACACCTTAAAAATAAGCCACTTCAAGGGGGAAACTTCCTTTACATTACATAAATGAAAAATTCTTAGATGATACAAATGACAAAAACTACTTCTATATATAGGATTCCATGGGGTCACAATATAATACTAGTGACCTAACAATAATAATGTAAAGGAACAATAATAACAATATTGAGGGTTACACGGGTAAAAAAATAACAATAAGGGGGCTACACTAACAAAAATAAGGGACTACACTAGTAATATAGCGACCTAACATGCCCCTCTCCTTCAAAAAAGTGTTTTCCTCAATGCTTGAGATGTCTGGGTGCTTCAGTATAAAATTCTCATCCTCCCATGTAGAATCTTTAGTGGTTAAGTTCTTCCACTTGATGAGATACTCTAAAATTGATCGATTTAGTAGTTGTCAAGTTCTTGTTTCAGTGACTGCTTCAGGTTCCAATATGATTTTTCCTTCCTCAGCAATTTCTGGCAATATTGTTTGAACTAGAATTTTTTCACTGATAACCTTCTTTATGCATGAAACATGGAAAACTAGATGCACTCACGAATAAGCAGGAAGCTCCAATTTGTAGCCATAGTACCAATATTTTGCAACATCTTGTAAGGAAAATAGTACTTTGGCAATAATTTATTATCCATCTTAGCTTTCTTGAGAGACATTTTTTTGTATGGTTGTAGCCGTAAAAATACCTAGTCTCCTATATCAAAACTTCTCTCACTACGATGTTGATCTGCATGTTGTTTCATTTGATTTTGTGCAAAATTTAGGTTATCCCTTGAGAGTTGGAGAACTTCTTATTGATGCTCGATGTGATCTTCCACTACATTAAACTCAGAATTTTCTCTTAAAGATAATGTGATGGATGGTGGATGACATTCATAAAGTGTCATAAATGGGGTCATTTTTGCTAAAGTATGGAAGGAAGTGTTATACCACCTTTAAGCAAGAGGTAACTACTTGACCCATTATGCTTGTTTATCAGATACAAAACAACGAAGAAATCCTTCCAAACATTTATTAACTATCTCAGTTTGATCATCAAATTGAGGATGATAAGATGAGCTATGATCTAGTTGAGTACCCAAACAAGAAAATATTTTTTTCCAAAAATTTCCATTAAAAATGGGATCTTTGTTGCTTACAATAATATTTGGGTTTTGATGTAGCCTTTGAATTGTTTCCATAAATGTAGTAGCAAATGTACTTGCTTTAAATGTATGAGATAATGCACAAAAGTGTGCATACTTGGTAAGAATATCAACTACCACCATGATGACACTCTTTCCTTCAAACTTAAGTAAACCCATGATAAAATCCATTAAAATATCCTCCCAACATTGACCAGGAATGGATAAATGTTGTAGAATACTCGAGGTCTTAATTGTCTCAACTTTTTTTTGCTAGAAAACCAAAAATTCCACCACAAACTTTCGAATATCGGATTTAAGGCCATCCCAAAAAAAAATATATCTTCACCCCATGGTAAGCTTTTAAAAATCTTGAGTGTCCTCCTAAAGGAGGTGTGAAATTCCAAAAGAATATTTTGTTTTAGTTGGGAATTCTTACAAAGATATAAGCGATATTTGTACCATAAGGAATATTTTTTCCAACTAAATTTATCAGATGTACTAGGATCTTGCTACAACTTTTGAATGATTGTCCACACTTCTTCGTCCTTCTTCCATTCATCCCTTGCTTCCGTTATCCAATCTAGTTGGATAATAGAAATGGCACAAAGAAGTGCTTCCACCTCTTCATTATTTCATGAGAGTGCATCGGAAAAAACATTTAGCTTCCCTTTTTTGTAGATGATTTCAAAGTCATAACCCAACATCTTTGTGACCCATTTTTTTTCTCTTCTGAAGATAGTCTTTGTTCCAAAATGTGTTTAAGACTATCTTGATCAATTTTTATCATGAAGTGTCTTCCCATTAAGTAATTTCACCATTTCTTTAGTGCATGTAGTATTGCTAGCATTTCCTTCTCATAAATATCTTTCTGTAAATGCTTTCCTTTGATTGAATGACTTTCAAAAGCAATGGGTCTTCCTTCCTGCATTAAGACAACTTCAATTCCATTTCCTGAGGCATCACATTCCACAATAAACATTTTTGTGAATTTTGGCATAGCTAAGACTGGTGCTATGTGTTTTCAGTCTAATAATTCTTAAGTTGTGAGATTTTGATTTAAATACTAAGAACACTAGAGGTAACTACAAACCAACTTTTAAACTCTAGGATCTAACCTTCCTAGGGTTTAGAGAAGGCTAGATCTCTTTAAGATTTAACTCTGTTTTAATTATAAGATATTACACAAGTTATGATTGTGAAATTTGGTTTTGATTTGGTTTGGTTTAGTGGAAAAAATCAATTAATGAGATAGATAATGGGAAATATGTTTGTCCATTGGGCTAAGGAGTTAGAAGTCAAGCAAAAATAACTAGGCTCAAGGTCAAAAATTCAAATGTTTTTAGGGCAAGATAGATAAGTCTTTGAAGATCTTGGAAGGTTGTTTTGGTGAAGTGGTTTGATCAAGATAAAGAGAAATGAAGGATTCTTTTATCTAGATAAGGAATGAGTAGTCAGAGGTCATTCGAAAGAGGGAGGAATTAAGGGTTCTCTACTCTGGAAATCAACAGAAAACATAGAAATGATAAACAGTAAAGACAGGGTGCTTTTAACAAATCCTAAAATAATACTCCTGTTTTATCATTCAAATTTAGAATACATAATGGATGCATGAAAACATGAGAAGATAAACAATGACAAGTAGTAAGTACTTCACTTCAATGGCTCATCACATGAATCTTGAAATATGATGCTATATGATTTGATCTAGTCTGCTACTCAAAATTTGCAAAAAAAAGTTTCCAAGCCCAACAAAAATGACTATAGAAATCTTTAGAAATTTATTCCACAATAATACTTCAAAGAGTGAAGTATTTATACAAAAAATATTTACAAAATATCCTAGAATGCTTCTAGGAATTATCTAAGGAAAAAAAAAATATCTTTACAACAAAATAGTAACAGCTGCTTAACAAATAAGCAAGTTGTCCTATTTATCCAAATAAAATAGAAAACTCTTTGTGGATTAGGTGTAGCTAGCTGCCTTGGTGTCCTTTTTGCTGGCAAAGATATTTCAAATTTGTTTTGAAATATTATCTCTTTATCTTATACTCTTTCACTCTGATACTCTTTAACCTAAGTAAAAACTTCTTTACTGCTGTAATAAATTCTATTTTGACTGTGAAAAATTTAGCCAAATGTTTTAGCCTTTTTTTTGCACTTTGACTATTACAGTAAGTCAGTGAGTGATTTCCAAGCTTCATCATTAGTAATTTGTATCTTTTTCAACGTCCTGAAGTTTTCATCTAGCTCAGTATATCTAGCAAATGTTGGTTTTATGACAAATAAGTGTTTTATCTCCTGTTGCAGATAAAACAAGTCTTCAAAACTTTTGAGTAAGACCTTCCCTGTAGGAATACCTTGTCCATCTCTCTTTTCCACCTTCTCTTTTGCATACTCTCTAATTTTCTTATTTTAGTCCTCCTGTGGCATGAGTTCATCATTAATGACCAAAATGTTAGGCAAACTTCTTTGCCTCAAATTTTCAAATTTAACCATAAACTTGGTTATGGCTATGTTCATTTTTTCACATTTCTCTTCAAGTTGTTTCATCAGATTGTTCTTTGAAATGAATTTCCTTATTTCAAGGATTGTATCTGTCCTATGAATGATTTCTAGTTCTTCCAACTTCTGCTTGTTTGTACTATTGAGAAACTTTATCAATTCTATGCCTTGCTCAGGTTTGTCACCTAGCTCATATTTTATTTTCTGAATCTTTGCTTGTGCTGCAGTCAGTAAATCCCTCTACTCATAAATTACCTAAATTGATGGCCAAACATCATTGATGGCTTCAATGATTTTACTCCATAAGTGATTATTTACATAAAAATTTGGTTCTTTCAAGGTAAAATATTTTTGTAAATTCTTCAACTCGGTATTTAACCTATTAGCCCTTTGTTCATGAGTTTTAGCACTGATTTGAGGTATCTTTTTGGTGTCTTCAAGATTGCCAATCAATTTTTTCAATCTATTAATCTCATTTGTTTGAAGTGACATTTCTTCCATCACTTTTACTAGTTTACTAGCCTCATCTATTGGCTGAACTGTTGATGTAGAAGACTTTGTGGCTGAAGTTGTGGATGATGTCACTCGCACTGCAGTAGCCGGTGGTGATTTTTGTGCCAACTCTTCTGCTAGAATTGAAATCACAACAGTAATAACCATGGGAATTACTGTAGGATTTTCCTGTGCTTTTGTAGTTTCTCTTTCATGGACAAGCTTGTCCATTTGGATCTCCATCTCTTTTATCTGTTCTGTTAATTGAAAAATTAAATTCATCATGTAATCCTTCTAACATTGCTCTTGTACTATTTCTTTGGCCTATGGATGTTCATTTGGTGGGAGCTTAAGGTGTTTCCTCAATGCTGCAATGTCCTCATTATTTTTCTTCACTAACTATTATGCTGCTTTGACATTGGCAGGATCATATCCTACTTGGATAAATAACTCTTGTAAAGACTTAATCCTAAGATCTTTAGCATATGATGAGGCCTTTTCATACTTCATTTGATCTCTCATGTTTATGATTTTATTCTCAAGCTTGTTAACACTCATATCCTTAGTAGTTATGGTATAATATAACATCTCTAAACTTTTCCTATGGAACTCAATCTGAACTAGTGCATGAATACTTTCTGTTGGCACTTCGAAATCAATTTTCTTGTAGTCTGCAACTGTCTTAGGAGTCTTTCCTATTTTTTTTAGTACTGACATAATCAAATTTTTGTTTGTGTAATAAAAAACTTAAAAAATTCTATTTTGAATGCCTGGTGTTTGCCTCAAATATTGAGAATAAATCTCATTCTTGATTTCTTCATTCTTTGTTTTAATCTGCTTATATTTTTCCCTGATATCAAGATCTTTTTCTTCTGTTGTCTATGAGGAAAATGCCTTCAAATTCTGTTGTTTCTCTATGACATGAGTGTTTGAATTATCATTATTTCCTTCATTTAAAAGATCTGTTGTTGGCTCATTTTTATTGACTGTATCAGCATCATTATCTGTCACTGGAAGATCTGTGTCTTCTACTTCTATGGTCACTTTTCCTTTATCAACTGAATTTACTTTAGGCTTTTTATTGTATATAATTTTAAACCTTGTCTCAGTTGTTGTCTTAGCAGTCTATGTACCTTCTTCTCTAACTCTCTTAGTAGATTTTTTTCCTTGATTTGCAGTTTTCAACGTGTGACTAGTATCACCTTTTTTAACTGCATCTACCAAAGTGTTTTCTAGCCACTCAGTTTGATTGACATATTTTTCAATCTCTAGGTTTTTCTCATGAATATAAGGTGTTAGTTTGCACTTAACCCTCATTTTTTTCAATATTCCTTGTGGATCATAGTTCTATGAGAATCTTTCTTCAAATCTATACTCAAGTAATTTTTTTGCTTCTTCTTGTTCTGCATCTTTGTGATTACAAATAAATGGTCCCACCTAATTCTTCAACTTAAATTGGGTCTTATTTTTGGCTACTAGGAAGTTGATAGAATCATAATTTAAGATTTTCCTCATATACTCCAAGGAAAAGACACTCATTGGTACAAATTTAGGTAGTTTTTAGGGTAACATATTAAACCTAAAAACTCTAATTTCTGTATGTTTATCCTATAAGTACCAATCACCAGTTCTAGTGTGCTCTGATACATGCAGAATTTTCTTCATTTCATCACTGATGCTTGGTTGTTTTGTATTTTTCAACATATTTATCAATGGATGGACAAAATTATCTATAAACTATACATAAGTGAATTCTGAGGATTCTTTTCGGATCAAGGAAATCCAAAAGATGACTGTAAGTGGATTTTCTTCTATATCAAGCTTCTGGTGCGTCGTTGGAAACTTGTATGCTTGGAAATACAAGAACATATGGAAGATAAAGGATGTATATCTAAATACTCCTTCAGTTGGAAATTTGATCAGATGATCATGGATATTGTCAACTATATACTCAGCATAATTGAAAATGATAAAAGGAGGTTGTCTTGGTGCAAAATTAGATAGAAACCCTAGGATTGATTCATCATTATGCTCATCTGTAAAGTATCCTAGGATGAATGACAACATGGAAATTACATGCCTAGACCCTTCTAGAAATTTTGAAGTTGAATATGGAGGGTTGATTTGTGGAATTTCAACATGTAAAGGCATGAACACTTGAAAAAACTGAAACATTTTGGGAAAACAGACCAATGTACAACTTTGAAATTGCTTCTATTGACAAAGGAACTGCTTTGGGATTATGTTTGAGTTGTAACATTTGGTTTATGGAATCAACAGTAATTGTAAACAGTACCTCTTTGTTTGCATTCATCATTGCTCTATGTTCAGTTGAATAATAACTTTGACACAACCTAATAACCTCTAGCCATTGATGAGTGACTGGAATAACATATTTGGGTAGGTTTGATTCCCAAATTTGGTCTTCTTCAACCTGATCTAAGGATTTTTCATAACTCCAACAGTGGAGGTCTAACAGATTAAATTCAACAATTGGATCTACTATTTTATAGTCCACATCTGCTAAAGGTGTGTGTTCAATGTCTACAACAGTAGGTTGTATAGGATTTACAATAATTGCAGTCTTGGAGGACATAGTTGGATTAGATTTTGACATCTTTTAGGCTTTTTTGGATAACTGAAATTCTAGTTTTAAGCTTTCTGGATTCTTCTGTAAGAGTAAATGGTTTACATAAGTATTCTTAACTTTTATAGAGGTTATTTGGATAAAATAAGCACAACTTGGTTCCTTCCTTGGATTTCAACCTTAAATTTTGGTTTTCACCTGGATTTTAGACTCTCACGGGTTTATGAAACAAGAAACAAGGGTTTCTTATATTTCTTTAAATGAATTTTGGGCTAAAATTAATTGAAACTGGGTGCAGAGGGTTGGGGTTACCTGGCGAGGATTTTTGGGCAATATTGGAGCCTTTTAAAGTCTACAAAGGCTAAAATAAACTTGATTTTTCCTTTAAAACTGAATGCATTATTTAAAACAGAGTTTATATCAAATTTTGATAGGGTTTTAACTCTTTTCAGGCAAGTAGAAACTTTCTTTGGGTAAATACACTTTTACTGGGCTCAATTATTTTTAGAAAATTCTTTTCAAATGATAATAGGCTTGATTTTATCGGAAAATACCAGTTTTATACAGGTATTGGTCTTTAAAACTAGTTCTTGGGCATTTGGATAGGTCCTAATTTCTTTTGAAAGTTTCTGGAAGCTTTCTGAAGTCTCTTAACAAAAAATATGTTCTTTTTCTACTTTTCCAGGGAGATAACAGTGTACATGGTTCTTTCTTCTCAGTAGGGAGGATGAATACCAGTAAATAATGTAGGAAAAGGGTTGAATGGCACAATTTAGAGGTTTATTGAGCGTTTTAGGTCTAAATTAGCCTACATTAAATGGTGGTCACATAGAACAGAGGGTGGTTTCGGTCTTCAAAGGTGAAAAACATTAGTAGTTTATCGTTTTAGATTTGGGTGGTATGTGGTTTTGGTTGGATCGAATGTGATCCAATAGGACTTAGCCACGTGGAGGAGGGAGAAAGAGGTAAAACCACCTATTTCGTGTAGTTTTGAAATATGTTTTAGTTGCGTAGTTTAATTTTCTATATGGCCTTTGGATCGTCATATTTGCGAGGGCCAATGCGAACGATTGAGATTAGTTCTTGAGTTGATCGGCGGCAGGAGGTGGGGTCCAAGGTTTTTATTTATGTGGCAGGGTAGATTTTTATATTAATAACGTAAGTTTTTTAATATAAAAATCAAATTTTTTATTTAAGGTTGGCGGGGCATATTTCATAGCATATAAAACATTTAACCAATGTTTCATAACCAATGGTGAGGTTTTATAATACATATGGAGTATAAAACGTGTTAACAAGTGTTTTAAAACTATAGGGAGTGGGGTTAAATTATATAATATTTAAACCTATGGGCAATATGGTGGGGTTTTATTTAGCATGTGGGATAAATAAACCATAGGTTTAACGTAAACAAGAGGGTTCTTGGGAATCCTTACCTATAATGAAATTAATAATATACGAGAGGGGTTTTATATAAGGGTTTAATACTTGAAATTAATATGGAAATGGAAATATAATGAATGAAATGAATTAAACTACATAGTATTTAAACTAAGTAAAGTGTAAAATAGGCAATTAAGCATAATTTTGTGCCATTTGATTTTTTACACGTGAACTTAGGATAAAATGCATTTTGTAGGTTTTTGAGTGCTTTTTGAATGAAAATGAAATTAATTAGGGGGGATTTTACTTTTCTAAGAAAAGATGTATTTTACTTAGGAAAAGGGTTCATATTTTTGGAAAAGGGTGAATATGCTAATGAAATGGGTTTTATGTAGGGCATTCAATATTTTTAACAAACCAGTCATCAAGCCTTAGGTCTGGTCCCAACAGAAGTCAAAGAAATGCGCTGAGCCTCTTTGATTGAAGGTTTTAGAATAATGGGTCATTGTGGGGGAGGGGAAATTAGTAATTTTTTCTCGATGGTGCTTTATTACATGTCTTGCACAACTTATTTCTACCTACCCATCATTATTCTAACATTTTTTACTTCATTTTCATGGGTGCACTTAAGCTTGCAACCCTAAATCCATTTTTCTTTTAAATCAATGAATCTATCTAAGTCTAACCTTATTTCATCCAAGGGCTCAGATTAAATTGTTGAACTCCTCATTTATTCTGTAACTATCTACTGATTTGTCAAGTTTGAAATGTTTGACATATTTTTATTCTCCATCTAAAACATCAAATTCAAAACATGAAAAGTTAAGATTAAGCTTTTCAACTAATCATGGATTATGGCATTTTAGACAATCTGCACATAATCATTATTCTTGCAGTAAAAGTAAATAGTAGTGGAATTTTGACTTTCTCACTTTTAGGTCTTATTTTATCTCTTTTTCGTTTGGGGTCTATTATTTTCTAAGTGCTTTGATCTTTCTTTTAGGAATTTTACCCTCTTTTAAATTTTTTTATTATCATTTCCAAATATGGAAAACAACTAGCAGAAAGCAAGGTATGTAAATATTTACAAGACTATCAAAGTTAATTAAAAAATTATGAACCCTATTATTATAGTACCCTAACAGTGGCTCCACAAGGGGATGGAATTTCCTGGTGAAATGTCAAGAACTTTTAAGACTAGTAGCCTTTGAATTTTGGCTGTGATGATCCTGTAAGTGTCTTCTGATTTCTGCCTTTATTCATACTTATGATATTTTACCTCTCAAAGCTTAGGGCCTTCTCTCCGGGCTTCAAATTTGTTAGGAAAACATCCAATCCAATCTAAAATCTTCAATTTATATGTACAATGGTCAAATTAAATGAAACTAACTATTTTTTATCCCATAAGAGTAGTAGTGCTTCATCATTCTTCCATTTACTGGTTCATCTAGCATATCTGATCCATCCATTTCATTAAGATAGAAAGCATTGTTACCTTTGTAACCATAAATAACATAAGGTAATTTCCATAGAAAATCAAATTTTCCATGTTTACCTTTGTCTTCTCTTCTTGAATCCCATTTTAACACTTTGTCTCCAATGTAGAAATCATCTTCTTTACTCTTTTTGTCAAAAAATTTCTTTATCTTATACTGGATAACTTGAGACTTAATGTAAACCTCTTCTATTGTTTGCTGCAAGTGAATGGGTTGATTAATTATTCTTTGAAGTTCATTTGTATCAACTTGTAATTCTTTGATAATTTTCATTACTGGTACTCCTAAGGAAGATGGAAAAACATCATCCATTCCATATACAAGCTAGTAACGAGATGTACCTATAGATTTTTTGGTTGTGAGTCTATCTGTTCATAAGGAATTTACCATTCCATATACAAGCTAGTAACGAGATGTACCTATAGATTTTTTGGTTGTGAGTCTATCTGTTCATAAGGAATTTACTAACTTATTACTCCAAGTCTTTTTGTTATCTTCAAGTAACTGTTTGATGATGTTTACAAGGCTCTTATTTGAAGATTCAGCTAGGCAATTACCTTATGGGTAATATACAGTAGAATGGCCTAGGGTAATGTGATATTTTAGCCCCCCTATGAAATTCTTGGCAAGCAAGATGGGGGCTAGATGGTGGTGGAGCCTTCAAGGAATGTCTTTCCCCTGAAAACCCATTCTCCTTGAAGTCTCTGAGTGCTTTGCCTTGTAAAAATCCTCTCTGCTGATCCATTGCTCAAAGGGACCTATTACTCCCTCTTTTACCCCTATATCCTTGCAAAATTCCCCATCTCAGCCCTTGTGCTCCCCTTGCCAAAGTTTCCCTTTATTTCCTCCATTATCCCCTTAATTTCCCCCTAAATCCTATCTAAACCCCATCGTCACCTTTTATTTCCCCAAATTTCCACTTCACCCACCTATCGTTACCTCCTTCGGGCCTGAAAATGCATTAAAAGTGAAACAAAATGATGAATTTCACTATATCAGGCCTTAGCCCCCTTCTGCGTTAGCCCCACACCCTTTCTTCCATGTGATCCCGTGCCGGAACCGTCCGCGAAGTCCAACAGGCGTTTACCACAAAGTCTCGTTGGGCGCAGTCCTAGCCATTGATCTCACCAAACGAACGGCGATCGCCACCCCCGCAGCAAATACCGTTGAACCCATTCATTATCGGTGATCTCATCTGAACCGTCCATAGCCTGACAGATCAACAGCGCGGAGCTTTCCTTTCCATGTGGTCCCTGCCAGCGTGTTCGCTCGAAAACTGCCAGTATATTCCGCACCGCTTATGCGCAATGGGCGGTATCCATCCAAAACCCAGCGATTCCATACAATGCACGCCACCTGTCCCTTGTACAATTCTAAAACCACTTTTCTCCCGCGCGTTAACCTTCGGTACAGGGCGTCGAGCGGAATCATTGTCAGCTGTTAGATCTCCGATCGTCCGTCCGATGGTCATCATCTATCAAAGTTGCGCGCTGTTTAGACTTCGCTCATCGTACCCATTGGCCCACCTTCTATCGCCACACGTCATTGATCTCTGCCACGATGAACGGTCCTGATTCGTCTGCCCACCGTTGAATATTCCACGGTCTCCCGCCTCACCACGTCACCTCCACGTGCATGCCCCGTACATTCCCCGTTTCTGTCACCATATCATTGGTTTTGTCATGTTTTTTGAGGCTTCCATTCGCTATTATGTGTTTCTGCTCTGTGTTTCACCATTTCCCCACCAGGGAAATTTTTATCATTTCCATTGCAAATTCTTCCCTCTATTTCGCCGTCAGAAAAGCCATGTTCTTCGCCCCCGCCACCTTCATCATTCCTGTCCATGGTTTTCTTCATAGTTTGTTGTTTTGTAGGATTTCTAAGGATAGAAGACCGCCATGGTTCTACATGGCAAGCTGTGCAGAAAATATTAAATCCGAGAGCTGGTACTGCCGTGGGATAGTCAAAGAAAGCGGTTGTCAAGATTCGCATTAAGGAAAAGGCAGATTTCGAACAATGGAACCATTTCAACGCCATTAAAACCCGAGCTACCTTTTCAGAAGCAAAATGGAGCGGCAGAGTGTTTCAAAGGAAGATTAAAGCGATCTAATGACGATCTCGAGCCTTTAATCAGAGGTTTAGAAGGCAAAGCAGTAGTTTGAAGACCCCGAGGATCGATCCAAAGATCCTGAGCACAGTAACAGGTACCATCTGGGTTTATTCATCAGCAGAACGCTTTTCTCCATGATGTATAGGGTACCCATACAACTCTTATTATGCAGAATGTCCTTGAAAGAATTTCTGCCCTAACTACAGTTCAAAAATAGTCAAACATTTATGAAGAAGACTTCTCAGCAGTTGTTCACCATTTGTTTATTCCCCACAAGTACAACAAAGTATGGCCACCAGAACACAGCAAAGTCATGTCTGGAGTAAAGGAAAATCTAAAGAAGATCATCCCTGCATATAGAGGTGACAGACATTAAATACTTAGTATTCAAACAGAATGGGCCTCGGCCCTATTTCTCTACTCTGTGTTTAATGATACATTTAATTTTCACCTGCCCCCTCAGTTGATATCCTGTGTCTCTTCTGCTATAAAGGATAGAAGGAAACTATTGTAGGGGTTGTTGATGAGATATCAGGAAAACGCAAGCATTTTCCTCTTGAGACAAGTTCTCTGTGTAATATAGTAAGACAGACTGAGATTTGATGTATTCAGGCTGAATGTTCAAGTTGTGGGAAATGATGTACCTGATTGGTGTTGTTTTTAATATGAAGAGCATGTTTCTTTGGATCCTGATCTAAAGCAGCTGGTGATGTTTTCCTTTCTCTATATTTTTGATTGACTTGTTTTCATTTCATTATGTTTCTTCAAGCTTGCATCAGAAGTTTAGCATAAGATTTACCCTTGATAGGTACCTTATGTTGCTGCTCTCCCAGCCCTTAATGTTTTCTGCTTATATGTGTATCTGAATGTTAATTTCAATTGATTTAACCAGTGTAGTGGATGCCATTTCCTGCTCTCTGATGTATGAATTAATGAGATCCATGTTTATATGTTCTTGTTAGGATTTAGTTAGATGAGTGGAGAACATTGGGAGGTCTAGAATCCTGTCTCTGCCTCACTAGGATCTTTTCATCTCATTAAGCCTTTCTAAGATCCCTTGTCTTGCCTCCGGTTTTGTCCAAGCAGGTCTGGAGTTAAATGACCTCTGACCTGATCTACAGACATAATTGGTTGTTTCCCCTCCTTTCATCTTCAGTCCTTAATGTTTCATCCCAATTATCATATTTAAGATCCAAATGCTCTAGATGACTAGCCCAACTGAAAGCTTACACATTGAACACAAGTAAATCCTTTCTTGACTCCATTACCCAATGGCCTTGATGTTCTATGAGTTATCTATCTTTGCCTAAATTCCTCTTTGCTCATCCTTGTCTTATACTGGACCTTCCTTTCCTGATGACCAACAACCAAACACAAACAGTCAAACAAACAACCCTGAGCCTATAACTAGCCTAAAATCATAACATAGAGCTTAAAATACACACACTTTGACAGTCATAGAGAGATCCCTCTCTGGACCTGGGAGGGCTAGATCCTAAGGTCTGAAAGTGGTTCTATGTTGTCTCCTCTTTTGGTCTTGTCAACCTGGCCAAAACATGGGAACCCCAACATAATGGCGACTCCACTGGGGACTGAGTGCATTTCACCTTAAACATTCTTAAAAACTTCAGAAGCTTAGAACTCTGGTTAGGTTGATAGTTAGTCACTCCTTTCTTGAATCGACCTCTGTTATTGAATAACCACCATACTCTTAGACAGAGCCTGGAAAGGGCCAGGTAGCCTCCGGATCTCATCCTCTTTAGGAGGTGACATATCTAGTAAATTCCCTCCCAGTCAATCTCTGGTTGGAGTTTACTGTCATGAGGAGATTCCTGAAAGGTGATAGTGCCTGAGCACTATGGTGGACAGTGTAACCCCTTAGACATACCTTGAAACCCTCCACCTGGCGACTCCATTGCTCCTAAACGAAAAGACTCCACTGGTGATCAGTAGGCCTGCTGATCAACTTGGTTTCACAATAGACTCCACTGGGAGACCAGCCTCCGAGACAACATTAACCACAAAAGAAGTAACAGGTAAGGTTAAGTTGCTTAGTTAGAAGCATAGCATTCTGGCTTTTAGAACCATTCACACGAGAGCTTATCCCAACCCTGATCCACCTGAAATAGTTGACAATCCGGAGAGCATCCTCAAAGGAGCTCCTACACCTAACAGACCAACTATTTCCAGACGCATTCTTAGAGCTAATTCTGTGCCATAAAACCTAACAGATCTAGCACCTTTTCTCCCTGACCTAGGCCTACCTAACAGTTTATCGAGAACTAGGTTAATCAATCACCTAGACCAGCCAGACCTTGAGCCTCATAACACACCATCTAACAGTGGTCAAAACACTAGGAACAGAGAAACCCTTCCATCTAAACCACCTGATTTTCACTTCCTTCAAAACTTGGGGCTCTCTCACCCTAGATCTGCTCAACATACTTCTGCTGGTCCGAATATCCCTGTCATCCAAATACCGGCTGCTCAAGCTAACATTTTGCCTCACCAGAATATCATCATGGTAGCTTGGTACGTACCTTTAGTTTTTCCTCAGCCTATGTTACCCTTACCCAATGATTATCAGTCAAAAATCCCACACTTCACTGCAAAAGAGTCCATAACAACTCAGCAACATGTAGATAAAATGGAGGATTCCTTTGATTACATGGAGATTGATGATGAATCAATCAAAATGAGAATCTTTGCCCAAAGCCTAGGAGGTGATGTAAAGAAATGGTTTAAGGGCTTACCTCCTGGCAGTATCCCAGATCTCCCTGCATTATACCAGACCTTCATAAACAAATGGGAAACTAGGGAAAACCCTCGCCAACTCCTAGCGGAATACCTGACCCTTAAAAGGAATGTAGCAGAGAGTTTCCATGATTACACAACAAGATTTAACAACATTTACAATGCTCTCCCTCCACATATGAAACCTCCACAAGGTATGGCCTTAGCAAAATACCCTGATGGGTTCGATGCTGACATGGATTATGAGCTTAGGGACAAAGAATACACCACATTGGAAGACATGCAGAAAGGGGCTGTAAACATAGAAGCCAATTTGATTGAGAAAAGAGCAAGACTGAGGTCTGAGAGGAGGGTAACCTATAGGGATGACAATGTAGATTCCACATCTGATCCAAACTATGACAAATTGTCTAAAAACTTGGAAGAGCTACAACAAATGATGAAGAAGATGGTTGTCACAGTTAGCAATTAGAACAGAAACAAGAACCAGAATCAGAACCAAAACTTTAGAAGGAACAACAATGCTCCCAACAGAAAAAAGGAGTCAGATCAGCAAGTCATTCCCCCACTTCAAAAAAATTTAGATGAAGATGAGGGAATTATAGAAGAGTCTGGAGGGGATGCAATTAACATGTTTGAAACTGAAGACTTAATCCTTAACTGTGATTCATGGGAGGACCAACCCTCACCATCATATTGGGATGAGGAATGGTTGGAACTGAGGATTACAGATTAGGATTTGAAAATGCCATGTTACAGGTGAGGGATCAATATGAACTTAGGAGCAAGAAAATCCAAGATACTTCCAAAGCCAAAAATCCTGAGGTAACCATCAAGAAAAGACCTAATAAATCCTCTAAAGCATCTGCTGCAGATAACAAAACAGCGCCTAAAAGTTCTGGTAAACACAAAGAAAAAGACAACCAAGACTCCACAAAACCAAGCCTACCAACTAGCAGCACTAGTACTGCAGCCAATGTTCCTAATAAAACGATTCCTAACCTTGTACATAGTGAGAAATCACGGACTGATTCAGCTACTAAAGCAGTAGCAAATAAAACAGAATTGAGTATTACAAAGGTCCAGTCCACTTTCAATTTAGAGAGTGAACTTGCAAAAATCAAAATCTCTGTACCATTATCTGAGCTGGCCACTCAGGATGTATATAAAGGCAAAATTTTGAAAGCATTGAATCTGGGAGAAATAAATGATTTTGTGAACCTGAATGATGATCAACCAGCCTTACTCTTTGGTCCAAAAATTGAGGGAAAGTTTCAGGAAGGGGTAGTTCCACCGTTCTATGTCAGTCTCAACATTCATGAAAAGATCCTTCATAATGCCATGCATGACTCTGGTGCATCCCACAATCTAATGCTTAAGGTAGTGATGGAAAGGCTAGGCCTAGAAATCACCAGACCCTACAAGGACTTATACTCATTTGACTCTAGTAGAGTAAAATGCCTAGGACTAATCAAAGATTTATGTGTGAGTTTGACCCAGATCCCATCTAAGTGTATGTTCATGGATGTGGTGGTGGCAGATGTGCCACCTAAGTATGGCATGTTATTGTCTAGACCATGGGGAGCCAAACTGCAAGGAACAATGCAGATGGATGGCTCATATGCCACTATCCCTATATTTTTCCAACTTAGAAGACTGTATAGAGAGTCTCAGATGAAATTCCCAGTCAGTAGCCCCGAGAAGCCTGAAAATTCACCATTGTACTCTGTCCACACAGACCTGGATTCTTTCATCCTTTATAACGACCAATCCTTGGGGGAGTCAGAATCTAGAAACATGGGTACAAACGTAGAAGTCGATAGCACAGACCTGAACATAATGGCTACCCTGGAAGAAATTGAAGAAGAAAACAGTAGTGAAACCTTTAGAATATGCGGTGGGAACGCAATACAGTCAGCCCATTAGTCACATCCTTCAAACTAACACATCACGTGAAGAACCAGATATCTCGTAACCTAATACAGACCCTCTAGCACAACATAATGGCGAACCCCTGTGGGAAATGAACTTTGACGGGTCCTGTACTAAGAAAAATGCTGGAGCAGGGGTGTGGCTGCGTAACACAGAAAATGATCATGCATAAAGCCACGCTATCAATCTGTGTTTCAGATGCACAAATAACATTGCAGAGTATGAAGCCCTCATCCTGGGTCTGAATTTATTGAATAAATTAGGAACCCATAGGATAGCTGTGAGAGGAGACTCTGAGTTAGTTATCAAATAGGTGAATGGTGAGTATTCAGCAAAACACCCCAGGCTTAGGCCATACAGGAATGACACTCTGGATTTGCTGAAAACGTTTGTTGAATATGAATTAGCGTTCGTTCCTAAGGGTCAAAATGCAGTTGCAAATGGATTAGCTTGTCTAGGTAGATCATATCCTAAGACCTCAGTTGACCAACAAATCATTATTCAGAACAAATTTAGGCCTGCAGTGCCAGACAATGAAAAATATTGGCAGGTCTTTGAGGGAGACAAACAGATCGAAGATTTCCTGGTGGGAAGGAATGAGTTTGAATTTTATGATTTAGACTCTATTTCTGATGACGACTGCCCAAGCGAGGATCCCCCAGATGAACAAGAAACACCCTGTAGCATAGAAATAAATTATTTTTCTGAGCAAACTGGAAATCCAACCGAAAATTGTGAAAACGCAGACAGTGAGGAAATGGAGGTGCTACAGGCCAAAAATAAGAATATTCCCAGAGGCCTGGCACCCTTAGAGGACCTTTTTGACTTTGATGACATAGCAAAAAAGCCCACAATAGAACATGCAGATTCAGATGTGGAAGAATGCAAGATAGGCACTAAAGACAAAACCAAAAGGATCAAACTAACTAAGTCTATACCTGCTAGCATGAAGAAAAAATACGTCGACCTGTTCAAGCAATTCATAGACGTGTTTGCATGGAGCTATGAAGACTTAAAGTCATATGACACCAATATCATTCAACACAAGATACCCTTGAAGGAAAATCAGAAGCCTTTCAGATAGAAACTCCGTAGGATCAATCCGAAACAATTGCCCGCAGTCGAGAAAGAGATTAAGAAGATGTACGATGCAGGCATAATAGTTCCTGTGAGGTTTTCTGATTGGGTGTCAAATCTAGTGGCGGTGAGGAATAAAACAGGAGATATCAGGTTATGCATAGACTTTAGAAACCTCAACCGAGCCTCCCTGAAAGACAACTACCCCTTGCCTAGAATGGAACACATCTTGCAAAAGGTGGTGGGCTCAAAAAGAATCTCCCTGCTTGATGGTTTTTCAGGATATAACCAGATATTGGTACTCCCAGAAGATCAACTCAAAACAGCATTTACCACTCCATGGGGCACATTCATGTATGTGAAAATGCCCTTTGTATTGATGAATGTTGGCACTACCTTTCAGAGAGCGATGGACATAGATTTCTCAGAGGAGATAGGACACTTCATAGTTATCTACTTGGATGACTTGACTGTCTTTTCTAAAACTGAAGAAGAACACTTGAAACATCTGAGGAAATTTTTTGAAAAATGTAGAAGGTATGGTATGTCTTTAAATCCTAAGAAAACTGTGTTTGCGCTGCAAGAAGGTAAACTTCTAGGCCATATTATTTCTGAGAAAGGTATCAGGATAGACCCACAGAGATTTGAGGCAATAATCCAAATCACACACCCAAGAAACATCAAGGAGTTACAGTCTTTCATTGGGAAGATTAACTTCCTTAGAAGGTGTTGTACTGTACAACAACCCTCCCTTTTTATAAAAATTTAGAATAAAATTCATTTAGAAATAGGGTCCCTTTTTTCTTCTTTTAATATAAGAATAAAAGACTTAGAAATAAAGATTCTGTTGGAAATATGATGTAGAGTGTTGTCCTTGATGGCAACCCACTGAATGAAGATGAAGACATGCGATTGTTGACATGTGTTGTCCTTGATGGCAATCCACCTGATGAAGTTATGCTTGACTTGATGGACTTGGTAAATGATGTAAATCTGATGTGATATGATGTTTGTTAGCGATATGGTGCTGTGTGTTGTCCTTGAGAGACAACCCACTTGATGAAGATAATGGCAACTTACTTGATGAAGTTGTGCTTGATAGAATATGGTTTGATGAACTAAATTTTATGTATCTACAGTGTGTATAGAAGGCAATGAAGAAAGGATTTCAGCATGTGCCAATTCTATGATGAAAAAGAGTATGTTTCTAGGTATACGCGGATTGGCCTAGGGAAAGTCACGTATACACGCGGGAATAAACGTTCCAAGTCGCGTATGGGAAAAAGCGCTCAAAAAGTGCAAATCCAGGGGCCCGTGGTATTGAAGACTCATGGTATTGATTTGGCTCGTGGTATTGAAGGCTCATGGTATTGCTTTGGCCCGTGGTATTGAAGGCTCATGGTATTGCTTTGGCCCGTGGTATTGAAAAAGGATAAACCTATATAAGGAGAAGAAATTCATTGTGCAAATCATGGGTGTGGGTGCAAGATGTCTGAGCTTGAATGAATACTTCTCTCTGAAGTATATCTGAATGGAAAGGGTTACACTTGAATGATAAATCTGATTGTATGATGCACCAATGATGAAGAAGGGGATCTAGATCTGAATTTCTCTTGTATTTGTTAGATCTGATTATGGAAGACTTAGATCTGTGATGAGGCGAGCATCTAGGCGAACATCTGTCTGAAGCAAAAGGGTAGATCTGAACTGAATATCTGATCTGATGAAGTATGCTGCTCTGTAATGATTGAAGATCTATACGCTACTTCGCCGCGGAGGAAGCGCGTATATACGCAGCTTCAGCGAAGAGAAAGCGCGTATGCGCAATAAAATATACACTGAGGTATATGCTGGTTTGTGTGGACGGAAGCGCGTATATACGCGACATCAGTGAAGTAAAAGCGCGTATGCAAACTAGGGTTTGCTGAAGCAAAGGGTATGAAATATCTGATCTGTTCTGCTGTGTTTCTGCTATCTGATCTGTGTTGTTAAGTATCTGTTGGTGATGTATGTTTGTGCTTAAAATTTTGGAAAGGGTCCAGTCTGGAAATATGATGAAATGTGGCCTGCAAGTAGTGTTCTATTGAAGTTGTTGGATCCAGTGTGAAAATTGATGAAACGTGGTCCAAGGTGGTGCTGAAGGTTGTAGCCTTCAGTCAGGGGGTTTTAGCTCCCTTCCAGGTGAGGCTGGTAAACGAGATCGGGGGGTCGTAGCTCCCTTCCAGGAGAGGCTGGTAAACGAGTCAGGGGGTCGTAGCTCCCTTCCAGGAGAGGCTGGTAAACGAGCGCAGGTGGGTGCCTGCGTGCTGGTCAAGTCTGCGCCAGCACATATGTTGTAAGATGTTTTTCTCTATAATAAAATATTGAAGGCTGAGCAACTGCAGCGGTGGTTTTCTCCCGATTTGGGTTTCCACCTAAAAATCCTGGTGTTCATGTGTGATGCTTTGTGTGATGGCTTATTCTGTTCTTATTGCACATGTTTACTGTTTCTTGAACATCTGATGAATGAATGATGGAATGATATAAGTGAAGATTTAATGTCATATCTAGATATATGTGTATACGCGAGTTTCATAAAGGGTATCCGCGTATATACGCTAGTTTACTGAAGGAAAGTAGTGTATGGGTTTTAAGGAATGAAAAAGTAAAAAGATTTGATTATGCAGTAAATACTGATTCACCCCCCCCCCCCTCTCAGTATTTTTCCCAGCAATTGGTATCAAAGCAGGTCCTTCTGCAGAAGCTTGATCGCTTGAAGGAAATCCGTCACAATGGGAAGAAAGCAAAAGAAGAATGTGATCCGGATTTATGTAGGAACGCAACAGAATAAACACATAACCATAAAGATAGAGATGCAGCGGAAATAACACTTCATTTCATTAATATCAAAGAACTGAAATTTTCTTACAGACAGAAAGGAAATAAAACTAGCTAGGGCACTGGTAGCTATCTCTGAGAAGAGATGTGGCGGCTACAGGCCTCTGAACTGCTTTACAATGAGGCACGAGGGCCTATTTATTATTGAGAAACAATGGAGAACCCTAAACATCCCAAAAACCTAACCCTAGGAGATGAAGCGCCAAAACTATGGGCCCCGTTTGGGTAAATTGGTGTTTCAACTTCCCAGGGACGTAACTTTGGCATACTATCTCCGTTTGACGACATGATACATCATTAGAAAGCTCTATCCGAGGACTATAGATTTCAGGACGAATTTGATCTGGCGCTTTGATACCCAAAAAACGTCGTTTAGGGCCTCAAAACGGCTTCGGAAGTTCAGGACCCGAAAAACTGCTAAAAATAGTAAGTTATGCCGAAACTGAAAAACTGAAAGAGACAATGGTGGGGGGCCAAGTGGAATAGGTGGGTGGCCACCAATATCCACCTGGATCATTCCTCCCCCCTTAGGAAGCAATGGTCCCCATTGCGTTAAGTTCCTGCATGAGATGAGGAAATTTCTGCTGAATTGGTCCCTGGTGAACCACTTTCCTTGGTGTAGGAGTTGGCCAGCTTTGACAACCCGATACAGTTGGATCCTCTGTTGGCGAGTGTTCTTAATTTTCATGTCCATGATACAATCTGTGGTGGCCTGTTCCATGCAGTCTGGGTTTAACTCTGTTGGTGTGAGTTGTTCTGCAATGTCCGAAGTGTCCAGTAGAGGCGGGAAGTAAGGACGAAGGCGATCCACATTGAAGACTGGGTGCAGACCAAGGAATGGTGGAATACTAAGCTCGAAAGCATTGTTCCCTACAGCCTTGGTGATGGTGTACGGCCCGTATCGGAGCGGGCGAAGCTTGCGGTGAGGTCCAGTGAGGCGCTCCTTCTACAAATGCAGCCATACTTTGTCGCCCACCTGGAAGTTGTGTGGCACCCGGTGTTGATCATGGCGCTGCTTGTACTTCGCATTGGCTCTGTCCAATATATCATGAACCTGTTGGTGGATGTGTTGAATGCGCTCGATGAAGTTACTTGCTTTGTCAACTTCAGACTGGACATGAGCTGAATCGGCCTGAGCAACTGCAAATGGCATGGCTACGTCAATGGGACATAGTGGCTGGAATCCCAAGCCCACCTGAAAGGGGCTATGGCCAATTGAACCGTGGAGAGCCCTGTTATAACTATGTTGTACATAGGGGAGGCTCTCGTCCCATGTGCGTGGATGCTTTGAATTGTACATGCGCATAATGTGTACAATCATTCTATTGACGACCTCTGTCTGGCCATCTGTTTGGGGATGGAAAGCTGTGGACTTGGTGAGCTTTGTGTCCATCATTGACCAGAGGCTGGACCAAAATGTGCTGAGGAACCTGCTATCTCGATCTGATATGATAGACTGTGGGATCCCAAAGTGAACCCATACTCGTTCAAAGAAGAGTTTAGCAGTAGCTTCTGCTGTGATATTCTTCTTACAAGCCGCCATAATGGCCATCTTCGAGAATCTATCAACGACCACGAAAACACAGTCATTTCCATTCTTAGTAGAGGGCAGTCCCGACATGTAATCCATGGAGATGGATTCCCATGGTCGACTAGGGGTAGGTAGTGGAGTATATAGGCCTTGCTTCTTGATGGTTGGCTTAGCAATGGCACAAGCAGTGCAGGATCTGATGTGCTTCTCGACATCCTTTCGAAGGTTCGGCCAATAGAAATACTTCTGTAGTATTGCTACTATTTTCTCGACCTCGAAATGCCCAGCGACTCGACTGTAGTGTGCTTCCCATATCATCTTGGCACGCTCGCTTGAAGGAACACAAAGGTGTCCCAGGTGACATAAAAGTGCATCTTGGAGGTGAAAATTTGGAATTTGCTTACCCCCCAAGAGTGCCTTGTAAGTGTGGTCGAATTCTGGGTCACTCTCATAGAGAAGCGGCCAATCAGAAGTCTCGTGCCCACAAGAGTTGAGCACGGTGGTGAGTGCCACGATCGGTGGTCGGCTGAGGCAGTCTGCAACATTATTGGTGCTACCCTTCTTGTACTTGATGTTCAAATGAAACTGCTGCAGATATGTGGACCACTTCTGATGGCGATCATTCTGCAACTTCCCTTGTGTCTGTATGAACTGCAGGGGCCGGTGGTCTGTGTGGATGATTGTTTCCTTCCCCAAACTGTAATGCTTCCATTGTCGATAGGCTTGCACAATGGAATACATTTCTTTGTCATAGGTGGGATACTTGCGAACTGTCTCAGACAATGTCTCACTGTGATATGCCACTGGATGTCCCTGTTGAGTAAGAACCGCCCCAATAGCATAGTCAGAGGCATCTGTCTCGATCTCAAATGGCTGCTGCAAGTCTGGTAAGGTGAGCACTGGGGCAGAACAGAGGTGATTTTTCAATTCTTTGAATGCCTTCTGTTGAGGTTCCGACCAAAATAATTTTGCTCTCGCTCCTCCTTTGGTGACTTGACTCAAGGGCCAAGTGATATGAGAGAATCCCAACACGAATCTACGGTAGAAATTAGCAAGACCCAGAAAGCTACGAAGCTCTGTTATAGTAGTCGGGGCTGGCCAATCCCGAATGACTTGGATCTTGGCCGGATCCACATGCACCCCCCTTTCATCAATAATGTATCCCAGATATTGAACCTGGGTCATGCCAAACGTGCACTTCTCCAAATTGGCACACAACTTGTGTTGCCGCAGTGTTTGGAGGACTTTTCGGATGTGATGAAGGTGCTCTTCCCAAGTCTTGCTGAAGATCAGAATGTCATCCAAGTACACCACTACGAATGAGTTGGTGAATGGCCGCAAGATGTCGTCCATCATCCTCATGAAGGTTTCGGGAGCATTCGTCAACCCGAAAGGCATGACCAGCCATTCAAAAAGGCCTTCCTTAGCCTTGAAGGCAGTCTTCCACACATCAGAGGGTTCAATTGGTACCTGGTGATACCCAAACTTCAGGTCGATCTTACTGAAATATTTTGCACCTTGGAGTTGGTCCAGAAGGTCATCAATCCGTGGGATTGGGTACCTATTCCGGACAGTAATCTTGTTCAGTGCCCGATAGTCAATACAGAGTCTCCACGTCCCATCCTTTTTCCGTACCAACACGATCGGGCTCCCACATGGTGATGAACTTGGTCTGATGTGACCTTTCTGCAACAGCTCCTGAATCTGCCTCTTGATTTCATCATTTTCCAGAACAGAGCGTCGATAGATCGGTCCATTGGGTAGCGGCGCACCTGGGGTCAAATCAATCGGGTGCTTGACCTGGCAGTGCAGAGGAACCCCTGTGGGTGAGGTGAAGATGTCCCCGTACTCCTCCACGACCTTATCCATTTGTTGTTGTCGTGCGGAGGGGCCCTGTCTGGAGGTCGTGGCCACAGTCTTCTTCTTGCCCTGGGGGCGGATCATCAGGAAAACGAATTTCCTGGTTTGGGAAATGAGCTTACTGCATTGTTTTGCAGTAACCAAAGAGATAGTCATAGGAGGTGGTACCTCTGGTATCCTGTACAACTTATTTCCCAAATTAATAATAACAGCACGAGGTCGAGACTCATACACAGCATGACGCTTCCACAAGTATGGTTGTCCTAATAATACATCAGAAAAATCAATAGGAGCAACGTCACATAATACCTCATCCGTGAAGGGCTTGATGCTATAGGGAAGGCGGCACTGCTGGCTGACGCGGAGATCTCGTCCTTGGTGAAGCCACCCGATGGTGTATGGATGTGGGTGAGCTGTGGTCGGCAAGCCCAACCGCTTCACGGCGTTTGCTGAAATGAGGTTCTTTTGGCTCCCATTGTCGACAATGAACTGTACCGGGGAGCCCTTTACCCACATCTGGGAGTGGAAGAGACGTTCCTCCTCTGGATCTTCCGGTTCCTCCTTTTGGATCTTTGCAGTGGCAACAGTGGCGTTGGGCTCCGCATCAATAATCTGTTTCCCTTTTTCATTCGCCTTTTCAGGTTCTGATTCGGAGTCAGAGCATGCATCTGACTCAGAAGCCCTCATCTCGGCCACTAGCGACTGCTTGGCCCGACACTCACTTGTGTTGTGAGTGGAGCTCTTATGGAACTCACACCACTTTCCCGTGTCCTTCTTTGGCTTTACGGTGTTGTTCTTTTCTTGTGGCTTTGACAGGTTGTCTTTAGCCACCATGCCTTGGCTCTGTCCTTTGTTCTGCGGTTTGGAAGCACCTTTTCCTTGCTTTTGATTCACAGATCCAAAGTCTCGCTTCTTCTGTTTGAATTTCTGCTCAATCTTGGCAGCATACCGGTATGCCGTACCAAGCGAGGAGATGTCGAGGAACTCCATTTCCTCCCGAATGTATCTGTGCAGACAGCTGCGATACTTTAGCACCAAATGTTTCTCTGAATCTTTGATACCCAACTTTGTGCGCAGGGTATGGAACAGATTCGTCAGCTCGTGCACATCTTGATCCCTTTGTTGTCGCAGCGTGGTCCATTGTATGTACTTGTCCTCGTAGCTCCCCACAGGATAGTACTGTTCCTTGACGGCGTCTCGGAAAGAATTCCAAGTTGGTACGGCCGAGAACAGAGAGGGTTCTGTCTGGTCCTTGTTCTCACAGTAGGTTTCCCACCAGTCCTTAACATGGGGGGTAGCTTTGAGGAGTGCAAAAATAATCTTCTCCCGGTCTGAAAAGTCATGAAAAGAGAAATATCCTTCTAATAGATTCAACCATCTATCTACGGCATCTGCGTCTATTTGACCCTCAAATATGGGAATGTCAAAATTTACTTGTACCTTAAAGGGAGTCGCAACTCCAAAGTGGCTACTGGATGCAGATGCGCCGCCGGTGGGCAGCCGTTGAAGGATCCGAGCAAAGCTATCCATCATCGCGTTCCTTTGTTTTTCGAGGGCCTCCTCGAGCAATATTTTGATAGGATCTCCTGCTCCCTCATCTTTCTTTTCGTCCCCCATGGGCGTCCGTCGAGGTTTACGAGGCTGATCTTGCAAAGGTTCCAACAGATCAAGCCCTAGCTCCTTATACCCCGACCTCGTTGGGGACATGCAAAGAAGGATCGAGAAAAAGCAGACCCCTCTGATACCACTGATCCGGATTTATGCAGGAACGCAACAGAATAAACACATAACCATAAAGATAGAGATGCAGTGGAAATAACACTTCATTTCATTAATATCAAAGAACTGAAATTTGCTTACAGACAGAAAGGAAATAAAACTAGCTAGGGCACTGGTAGCTATCTCTGAGAAGAGATGTGGCGGCTACAGGCCTCTGAACTGCTTTACAATGAGGCGCGAGGGCCTATTTATTATTGAGAAACAATGGAGAACCCTAAACATCCCAAAAACCTAACCCTAGAAGATGAAGCGCCAAAACTATGGGCCCCGTTTGGGTAAATTGGTGTTTCAACTTCCCAGGGACGTAACTTTGGCATACTATCTCCGTTTGACGCACATGATACATCATTAGAAAGCTCTATCCGAGGACTACAGCTGTCGGGACGAATTTTATCAAAAAAAATTCGCTGGCGCTTTCATACCCAAAAAATGTCGTTTAGGGCCTCAAAACGGCTCCGGAAGTTCAGGACCCGAAAAACTGCTAAAAATAGTAAGTTATGCCAAAACTGAAAAACTAAAAGAGACAATGGTGGGGGGCCAAGTGGAATAGGTGGGTGGCCACCAATATCCACTAGGATCAGAATGCCACTCAAAGGGAGATATCTCAGAAAACATGTGCAGCAGAAAATGAAGAAGATAAATCAGGTATTGATAGTTGTTCTTGTGATTCACATTCTGGTGCATGCAATGATGAAAATAGTGTAAGTAAAGTTTTGGATCTAGAGGAAGCTATCAAGAAAATTGAAGATCAACGAAGATCAATTTCTAAAAGCGAAGCTTTGTACAAAGAGATGAAAGAACAAATGGAAATACTGAATGGACAGACAGACAAGTACCAAAGGTTTCATGTTTATGCATCTGCTCGAATTAAAAGACTAGAAGTAGAAGTCAATGATCTAAATGCAGATCTCAAAGAAGCTATCAAGAAGAATGCAAGACTTGAAGCAGAAATCGTCTCTCTCAAAGAAGATCTGGAAGACTCGAATAAGAAGAATGAAGAACTTGAGGCTGAAATCATTTCTCTCAAAAGGGATCCAGAAATATCAAATAAGAAGAATGAAGAACCTCTGTCATTTGAAAAGGAAGGCCTTGAAGCAGAAATCATCTCTCTCAAAGAAGATCTGGAAAAATCAAATAAGAAGAATGAAGAGTTGCAACAAACATGTGAAGAAAACGAAAATTGGTTGAAAGAAGAGATTCTAAATCTAAAGGATCAAGTAGAAGATGGAAGAAGGAAAGAAGAAAGCATGACAAAGCAATGTCAAGCCTTGGAGGTTGAGGTAAACATTCTCAAAGGTAAATTAGAAAAAAAGGATAAACTCTTGAGGTTTCAAGATAGTACTAAGATTCTGGATAATATTCTTAGTAGTCAAAGGTCTCCCTCTATCAAACTTGGTCTTGGTTTCCATGAAACTGTTAAAGGTGAATCTAGCTCACAAGGGAATGCTAATGATTCAAAGGAAGTCAATGAAGTGTTGAAAGAAACAAAAGGTCAACCATCAGTCATGAATCCTCAAAGGAAATCATTCAATAATGTTGAATGTTTTAAATGTCATAATTATGGGCATGTTGCAGCAAAATGCAGGAGCAGATCATTTCAGCCACAAACAAACAGGTTCTACTCAGAAAGGTACTCTAGTTTCTTCAGGGGATATTGTTTTTCATGCAACAAGTATGGTCACAAAGCTGTTGATTGCAATAGAAGGAAGATTAGAAAAGCTCATCATGATTCTTATGTTTATTTCTTTGGTCACATGAGATGTTATTCTTGTAACAAGTATGGACATGTAGAAAAGGAATGCAGGTTGAACAGACATGAGAATTTGGATAACTTCCAGCACCCAAATAGAAAGTTCAAACAAATCTGGAAAAGAATGGAGGACCGATCAGAAACGTAGGGAATTCTGACCCTACTGCAGTCATCCGCTTCTGAAGCTGATTTTTCTTATTGACTGCAGGAATGATGTGGGATACATTATGAGATTGAGTAATGTATCGTCACAGGGGGAGCAATGTATGATGTCTCTCATGGTTGATTTGATTATTCTGGTTATATGTATTTCTGACAGTGCATCTGATATGAAGAAGACAGGTACAGGAAGGACAAATTCAGGGGGAGATGAAGGAATGTGAAAATTTCTATGCTTCACTTTCCATACGCGGGTTCGATGAACAAAAGTCGTGTATACACGCGAGTTCCAGCAGACACAGTCGCGTATGCATTAATGATAAGAGAATTGGGATGACAGCTGAAGATCAGGAGCAGAGGTTCAGGGGGAGCATCATTCTGACTGCTAATGATTGTACTGTTAGCATTATTCTGGTTATATTCATGCTAATGAAATGATACATGATTTCTTAGGTTGAAGATTATGAATGAGTCATGTTTGCTCTTTGATGAAGAGTATTCGTTGCTGAGATGAAAGTCTTATAATTCAGAGATGAGGATAAATCATGCAGAGATTGTTGCTAATAACTTACTATTGAAGGTGTTTCAGATTACACAAGTTAAGGAAGAGCACTGGTTCAAGGGGAGCAGCAGGTTGAATACTAATGATTGCATTGTTGGCAATATGACTGCTTATTCTTTGGTTTTTGTGATACTCATGCTCAAATGATGATGACTTGGTACATGGTTAATTATGATGAGATTTTGAGCCCTGGTTGCTGAAAAGTACCTTTTGTGCTCACACATGGATGAGTTGGATGTCGTTTGATTCAGAAATAAGAATAGATCATGCAGAGTTTGTTACTATGGTTGAGATCTTTTGCCTACATATGTTACTTCATGTTAAATCTTGAAGATCATGGTGATATTGGACCACATGGATGATTGCTTGACTTATAGTTGAAGATGTTGTTTTGGTATGATAATCTCTCTTGGAAAGATTGTATTGATGCTACAAAGAAACTGAAGGCTTGGTTCCCAATGTGCTTATGATACAACCGTTGGATGACGCTTGAAGACACAACTACTATGTTCTATCTATCTGCAGTCCAGGGAAGCATTCAAAAGAAGCTGAACACTATCTTTTCCTCATAGAGGATCAGATCTGGTCAAAATATAGAAGATGGTAGTGGATACGCGGGTTTCCTGAAACACAGTCGCGTATATACGCGAGTTCCTGCACATAAAACCGCGTATGTCTGATTGCTGACAATTTTTTCTTGGAGTCAGCTCTTTTCAGCACAGCCGCAGTGCTGTTTGGTATATCTGATACTGCTTGGTATCTCTGGTGGTGTTCTAGTTCTCATAATTCTTTTTCTCATGTTTTGATGAAGATGCCTTGATGATTTGTTGGTGAAAGTGTTCAGGATGCACAAACTAAGGGGGAGCCTTAGTCATATGAAAAGGATGCATGGATGCACAGATTCAGGAGGAGCAGTAGCATTGCTGAGTATAATGCATTGTTGGCATTATGATGGTTCTGAAATATGTTCTCATGCTTGAGGACTTTCTGGTGTTGGTCTTAAAGTCATTTGATGAAAAGGTCATGTTGAGACCCATGATGTAAAACTTGTAATATTTAGTCATGTAAGGACTTGTCAAATGTTGTAAACCCACTTGGTTGGGTAGCTGAGTCAAATGTTGTAAACTCACTTGGTTGAGTAGCTGAGTCAAATATTTAAATCCACTTGAATGGATAATTGATGTAAGTATGAGTCTTTGGTGATAGGAAGCTCATAGAGTCATGTACTTCATTGGAAAATATGTTTGAAGATTCAGCATGAACTCAGGGGGAGCTTGGTCATTTCAGTATACATCAGATCTGCAGAACGCTTCTTCTACATGAGGAGAAAAGGGGGTGAGTATGTTCGTTTTGATCCGCCTGTTGCCCTTGATGTCAAAGGGGGAGAGTGTGTTGGTTTTTACCCGCTGGTTTTGATCCGCCCTTTGCCCTTGATGTCAAAGGGGGAGAGTGACATGGTGTTTGAATGCAGATAATGGTGTCAAAGAATTGGGAGAGTGACATGGTGTCAATGTACTTATCTGTTGTGGTAACTAAACACCATCGTGGTTGCCATCAAGTCCAAAGGGGGAGATTGTTGGAAATATGATGTAGAGTGTTGTCCTTGATGGCAACCCACTGAATGAAGATGAAGACATGTGACTGTTGACATGTGTTGTCCTTGATGGCAATCCACCTGATGAAGTTATGCTTGACTTGATGGACTTGGTAAATGATGTAAATCTGATGTGATATGATGTTTGTTGACAATATGATGCTGAGTGTTGTCCTTGAAAGACAACCCACTTGATGAAGATAATGGAAACTTACTTGATGAAGTTGTGCTTGATAGAATATGGTTTGATGAACTAAATCTGATGTATCTACAGTGTGTACAGAAGGCAATGAAGAAAGGAATTCAGCATGTGCTAATTCTATGATGAAAAAGAGTATGTCTCTAGGAATACGCGGATTGGTCTAGGGGAAGTCGCGTATGCACGCGGGAATAAACGTTCCAAGTCGCGTATGGGTAAAAGCACTCAAAATATGAAATCCAAATGGTATTGAAGACCTGTACGATACCCCCTGTGGTGCATTGAAGGCTCATGGTATTGGTTTGGCTCGTGGTATTGAAAAAGGGGCTCATGGTATTGAAAAAGGATAAACCTATATAAGGAGAAGAAATTCATTGTGCAAATCATGAGTGTGAGAGAAAGATGTCTGAGCTTGAATGAATACTTCTCTGTGAAGTATATCTGTATGGAAAGGGTAAAGGTTTGATGATAGATCTGAATCTATGAAGCACTTATGAAGAAATGATGAAGCGGGATCTTTAGATTTGAAATGTACTTGTATTTGCTAGATCTGTTTATGGAGTGATTAGATCTGTGATGAGGCGAACATCTAGGCGAACATCTGTCTGAAGTAAAAGGGTAAATCTGAACTGAATATCTGATCTGAAGAAGTATGCTGCTCTGTAATGATTGAAGATCTATACGCTACTTCGCCGCGGAGGAAGCGCGTATATACGCGGCTTCTCTGAAGTAAAAGCGCGTATGCGCAATGAAATATACACTGAGGTATACGCTGGTTTGTGTGGACGGAAGCGCGTATATACGCGACATCAGTGAAGGGAAAGCGCGCATGCAAACTAGGGTTTGCTGAAGTAAGGGGTATGAAATATTTGGTCTGTTCTGCTGTGTTTCTGCTATCTGATCTGTGTTGATAAGTATCTGTTGGTGATGTATGTTTCTGCTTAAAAGTATGGAAAGGGTCCAGTATGAAAATATGATGAAATGTGGCCTGAAATGTTGTTCTATTGAAGTTGTTGGATCCAGTGTGAAAATGGATGAAACGTGGTCCAAGGTGGTGCTGAGGGTTGTAGCCTTCAGTCAGGGGGTTGTAGCTCCCTTCCAGGAGAGGCTGGTAAACGAGATCGGGGGGTCGTAGCTCCCTTCAGGAGAGGCTGGTAAACGAGTCAGGGGGTTGGAGCTCCCTTCCAGGAGAGGCTGGTAAACGAGCGCAGGTGGGTGCCTGCGTGCTGGTCAAGTCTGCGCTAGCACATATGTTGTAAGATGTTTTCTCTATAATAAAATATTGAAGGCTGAGCAACTGCAGCGGTGGTTTTCTCCCGATTTGGGTTTCCACCTAAAAATCCTGGTGTTCATGTGTGATGCTTTGTGTGATGGCTTATTCTGTTCTTACTACTCATGTTTACTGTTTCTTGAACATCTGATGAATGAATGATGGAATGATATAAGTGAAGATTTAATGTCATATCTAGATATCTGTGTATACGCGAGTTTCATAAAGGGTATCTGCGTATATACGCTAGTTTACTGAAGGAAAGTAGCGTATGGGTTTTAAGGAATGAAAAAGTAAAAAGATTTGATTATGCAGTAAATACTGATTCACCCCCCCCCCTCTCAGTAGTTTTCCCAACAGATTCATTGTTTATCTTTGTTTCCAAGGGTGTATAAACAAATACAACATTCAAAAACTTCCGATCCGATCAAATATAAAAGACTTTATTATAGAAAATAAATCAATTGCAAAAGTCCCATGAACAGTAATCGGAAATCGGAAATCGGAAAAATCTTTGAGAGAAGCTTTACATACATGTTCAAAATCTCTGATGCGATTAGTCTAATCGCAAATCTTCAATCGCAAAATATTTAAGTTATTCATTCACATATCTCCGATGCGATGCGATTAATCGCAATCGCGTGATCGGAGAACTTTTAATAAATTCTTTTTGGTCAATTGAAAATTCTCCGATTGCGACGCGCTTTATTATAAAACACTTTTCAAAAGGAAATAAACGTTTGTTTCGCTTAAATAAGAAGAATCTCTATATGGTAGACCCCACCATATCGCAATCGGAAATCAGAGAAAACCATTGATAATTCTTTTCAATTGAAACTCTCCGATGCGATATACCACCATGTAATCGGAAATCGGAGACGTTTGCAATCGCAATCGGAAATCGGAGAGATCTGTATTGTGATATCTATGTACCATTTTGAATACTTCCGATGCGATTGACATTTAATACATTACATTCATCACATTGGAGGAATTCAAAAAAGGTAATTTTATAATATTTCACAAGCACCAAATCTTCAATTGTACATTCAGCATTCAATAAAAAATCAAATGATTATTTGTTTACGATTTTGTTTTGAATACGTGACTGTGACCCAAACAAAATATTTAAGTGTTACACGGATTTAATAAATAATGACTCATGAACCCATAATTTTTATAATCGTTCTTTTCAATTGCTTGTTTATCACGACTAAGAGTTTATTGCCTTGCATAATCAAATAACGCCAAATCCTTTCATTCGCAGGCCGAGAGAAACAATATCAGACACGGAAATGTCGAAGATAACAAGGAGAATGAAGACTATTGTTGCAGCTAAGTTGGTTGAGAGCCCTACAGTCTCGAAGGAAAAACCAGTAAAGCTGAAGCTAGTTACAGATACATCATGTCAAGGGCTAGGAAAAATGACATGGGAAGGAGTTTATAATTTGATTGAGAGTGAAAACCCTAAAGTCACAGTAGCAAAGGTATCAGTTCCGGATGAAGATAACTCAGATTCTGACTCTGAGATTACTCAGAGAACAGTTGCGATTCATTCCTACATCAAATTGCAGCCAGAGCAAACATCATTCCTTATAATGATGTGATTCGATGGGTCATCGATAGTGTAGAAATTAAGGACAGAATGTTTATTTCAGCTTCTGGAACATCTTTTGGATCATTCAAAGCAGAATACCTCAAATCAATGTATCATCTCCCTGATCCGCAGAAGGTCTATAATAAAGAATTTGTCAAAGAGTTTGCTGACAGTAATAAAGTTCAATCTGAACCTATCAAAGATTGGCGGAAAAATCCTGAAAAACACAAAAATGAATCATCAGGTATGTATTCAGTAGATTCTCTTTCACCCCCATACTGCTATGGCGCTGCTATGATGTGTAGATTATTTGGCAATAACAATTCTGAGAGGTTTTCTATACAAATGGTTCCTTTAATCCTAGCTGCCGTCAATTCCGAAATTATGGACTGGGCTGTTATTCTTTCTGATAGGATAGCTAATAGGATTCTCGAATACAGACAAGATAAAATCGCTGGAAATACCACTCCCTTTTTCTTCTGTGCTTATGTTGTAGACGCTCTTTGTTTTAATTCTGAGTTTCCCTTGTTAGGATGGAAATGGACAGCCAAAGATCCCATCTCGATTCATATATATCATAAAATCCTTTGGAAAGTTCATTTCAAAGATCATGTGTATAGAATATGTCATGGTTTCCTTATTCCAGTATTTCAAACCATTTTTAATCGCTTTCCCCCTACATTCTCCGACAAAGCTAAAGCTGACTTATCCTCAATAGGAGATTGGTTTGGAGAAGAAAAATTCACATATGTCAGGATTTTTGGGAGTATAGTGGAACCCCATGTTCTCCCTCTTTTTGTTCCAGATAAAATTATAGCCCAGGAAATTTCCTATCAATTGACAGTTGAAGGAATGTCCAGATCTCTGAGTAATAGCAAGAAAATAATGTGGCCATCGTTTCCATTCAATTGTGGACATTTTACTTTGAATTATTTCAAGCATGCAGAAAAGGAAGTCGCCAAAATTAAGGGTTTTAAATTGGCAACAATCCCAGGGAGACAATATGATCCACAAAAGATAGCTTTTAATGTTACTTCTTCAGTTTCGATTGCTCAGTTCGAGCATGAGCCGGATGAATTTGATGATTTGTTTGTTTCATTAAATGACTTTTCTCAAGTTTATAATTTGGCCAATTCCAAATTCCAGAAAGAAGAAATGAATAAATTTATGCTATTTAGAAGTCAAAGATTGTTGAAAGTTCATCTAGACCAACTAAGAATTCCTATACAAGGGTCAGAAACAGAGGATACATCTGGCAAAACACCAGGAGAAACATCTACCAGTAAAGTCACTACACAATCGGCTACTAAATAGCCCACTGTACATACTGAAAAGGTGAGCACTGATGGCAAATCTGATGTTCAGAAAGGGAATACTGATGGCAAATCCAATGTAAATACTGATCAGCAGTCCACAGCTCAAATAGAGAAAGAATGCACAAGTACTAATACTAATGTGCATAATCAAAAGGGAGGATCAGATAGCAAAACCATTGAGCAGGAAACAAATACAGAGAAATCAGATACACAACTTGAAAGAAGCAAAACTAATGAAATTTTAGACTCTGCTGATATTAATGTTTCATCTCAATTGTTGAAGCAATATGATCAATTTGCTCATCAATTAGGACTGTAGGATAATCCTGAAGAGAAAAATTCAGAAGATCAGGATGTTGAAATCATTCCTGAACATCCTACAGGACAAATTGTGTTGAAATTTGAGGAGATCCCTCCTCTGGATGTATTCTACAGCCCTAAACATAAGGCTGTTGTTAAAAAATAGAGAAAAAGAAGGAATATGGATCAGGACACAATTTTTGCTTCACATGAAAAATTCATGAGTATTGTTTATAAGAATGTTGAAGTGAATCCATCTGAGGATCTCACTAAGTTATCCCAATATGCAGGAGCATACAGTGCTGCAACAATAGATAAAGCTGCAGAAGTTTCTCAGTTGATGACTCAGAAAGATCTACATCTAGCTTTACTTGAAAAACAAGCTAATGAAAATCAGCAGAAGATTGCTCAATTTGAACAGCAATTTCAAAATCAATAACTCAAAATTAAAGAGCTAGAAGAGCAGCTGACCACAGAAAAGAAGAAATTTGATGAGCAAGATCTAAACAGACAGTAATAGATGAATCAAGAAATTTCAAAGTTACAAAATTTGTTGCAAGATGAGCAAAATAAAAAGATTGTACAAGAAAAAGAATTTCAAGCAGCTTTAGACAAATTCAAGGATTTTCCCAAATTAAATGAATTCAAAACAGAAGCTCTTGAAGCCAATAAACTGCTATCTCAGCAGTTAAATAATTTTTGTACGAAATTAACTCAAACAGAGCCATTTATTGATATCACATCATCTTTAATACAAGACATAGTTACTCTCAGGCAAGAGATTGATGATGCCGATGAAAAGATTTCTGAATTTCTTATTTGGAAAGATACAGAGAAGGGAAAAGAAGCTAATCTACCTTGGATAGAAGAAAGACATAAGGAAATCCTGTTTACAGAGTGGGAGCACCAGTTGATGAAAGCTGAGAGAGCTATATCAAGAGCTAGAAGTATGATGAGTAATATAACACAATTTATCAATGACAACTTGTATGCATGTAATCTCATTTCAGATTGTGTTCCAGGAAGTTTACTCAAAGTCAAAGAAAATGATCGCATATGGAAAGAATAAATGATGAATAAAAATCAACAGATCAATAAGCTTCAAACAATATCTTGGGATAATATGTGGACCTATCTGATTAAGCCACTCAATCAACAATCAGCTATTAAATGCCTATCAAATGCTATTAATTGTTTGATTCTAGAATTCTTCGATGCCACATACGCTGGACAGTTACATTCCAAGATGAGTTATCCATCAGAAGTACAGGAAATGTTGAAAATTTGCCACCTGGCTACATCGAGCGAGAAGGAAAAGCAGTGAATCAGTTCCATTTTAAGATAGTATTTCTGTTTTTAATTTGATAGATTGTAGCAGTAGTAGTAGGATTCTGTTTGCATGTAATTTCATATTTAAACCCTTCTCATGAATTTAGAGAGGGGTCCTGAATTGTAATATTTTTGACTTGGAGATTACATTTGTGTACTCCATTGCCTCTTATATTTTATAAAGGATCACATCTGGTGATTTTATGCGAAATTATCTTTAAAGTGTTGCATTTCTGTACCTTGGATTTGATTTTGCATCTGAATTACTGGATTAGAGTATCAGATTTCATTTGAAATCTTTCAAGATGGATAAGGTATTTTTATCTATTCACTGTTGATTTCTTTTGTCATATGATATTCGCTTTAAAATTTGCTATCATTTATATATATTTGGTTTTCACAACGTTTCTTTATATATCATTTTTTAGTATAATTGAAATGTTATCTTTCATAAGTGTATGTAGATGATATATAATGATGAATACAATACGCTAATATAACTCTGTTTAATTTCTTAAACAGAGTCATCTTTATTTGTTTTTGCACATTTCAATTAAACGATAATACATTTTTATGGTTGTTTTTCAATTGGAACAATTTTAAGTTGTATTCACATATGATACCCGGGTTAACTTTAGAATATTTTTTAGATTAAATTAGATAGTTTCATTTTAGTTATTTAGTCCCATTTTCACTCATCCAAATCAACCCATCACCAACCCATTAGTTATAAGGAAACTGGTCCTTTCAATCCAGTCGGAGCCACCATACCAAACGGATAAGGAGCTGTCCTAAGGTCCTGACCGGGTGGTTTTCCCCAATGTTTGAAACAGATATTTTCTAGGCTTCAAAATTTTTGGCGCTAGAAGGAGGGCATGAGCAATGAATGGCAGGTAAATCTTTATCCACAGGCCATTCTAAGAGCAAAACACCCTCATTAACTTCTTCAATTTCTTCTGAATTACAAAATCTTATAGAAGGAATTGAGAAAAATATTCAGACACCCACTACCAAAATCTCAAAACATTCAGACAATCAAAATCCTGAGTCTCCTGAAGTACAAGATTTAATTCACAAATTGAAAGGATTCTCATTATGTCTAGAAGAATCTGAAATATCTGAAGGTAGTGTAAGCTCAAAATTTGTTCCTTCAAAACCTCTTAATAGGCTTCAAAGTGAAAAACTTGGTATTTCTCCGAGAGAATTCCCTTTACCTAGTAGAGTCAAGACAAGAAGAACTCAATCGGAATCAGTAAGTGATATAAGTTCTTCATCTCATATTCAATCACCTGTTTCCGAAAACACAACTCAACAAAGTGTAGTTGTTTCCACATCATCTGCTCAATCAACATCATCTATTCCAACAACTTCTGTTCCGACACCACCAGTCTCTACTACTTCTTCAACAGTTGTTACAATAATGGCACGGAGACCATGGGCAAGTCCAGGGGCTGCTAATATGCCTGCACCTTTACATGATTTACCTGAAAATCCTGGAAAATGGCTTCCAAAATTCAGTCCAGAGCTTAACATTCCAGCCAAAGAACACATCAATAACTTTATGCTGGCTGTAAATTTGAATGGAGTCGTAGAAGAAGATGTTGTAGTCAGACTATTCCCTTATACTCTTCAAGGGGCAGCAGGATCCTGGTACTTTTCATTACCTTCAGGATCCATAACTAGTTGGGCCATTTTTGCAGATCATTTTTTAACCAAATTTGGAGATGACAGATCAATAACTACTTTAATCAATGATCTCTCAAATTTGAAGGCAGAACCCAAGGAGCCCATTAAATATTTCAACGCAAGATTCAACAAACTCTTGAACAAAATCCACACAGATTCAAGGCCTAGTGAACAAGTCAGAAGTGAATGGTACATAACTGCTTTGCCCTCAAACATAGCAATTTTTGTAGATAGAGCTGCAAAACCTACGTTAGCCGAGAATATGAAAGAGGCTATTGCAGTAGAAAAATGAATTATTTCTCTAGAAAAGAAAAATTCTATTGAGGAAAGGAAATCCAAGAAGGCCAGCTTCAAAGACGATTCAAGGAAAAAGGCCAAAGACCCATACGACATGGAAGGTTTACAGAAAGTTCTTAAAACCATGTTGAAAGAAATGGTTGAAATAAAAAAACAAGTAGCTGAAACTTCTACCAAAAAACCATTCCGAAATTTCAAAAGAAATCAACTTGAATCTAAACCTCCCAATTCAATATCTAATGCAGAATCAGAAGAGGAAGAAGAAGAAGATACTCCTCCAGTATCAGAAGAGGAAGATGAAAATGAAGAAATAGCTGAATTGCATGGAATGTGGGATTTTATTCTCCCTAATTCTGATAGTGAGGTAGATCAAGAAGCCATGCCTGTAAGTACTAGGTGTAAATCTACATCGGAGCATGTACAAACAGTTCCTAAAAAGAAAATTACAACTCCAAGTACCAAAGACAAATCCCCTGCAAAGAAAACTTCTCCATTACCTACTCAAAATCAGCCATATTCTTCTAATCCTCCTACATCAACATCAAAGACTTTGGTGGTGTCAGATCCTATGGAGTATAACATTGTTGAAGACATGAAAAATATTAAAGCAAACATTTCCTTACATGAACTCAGCAAATTAAAACACCAGCAGAAGTTTCTATTAAAAGAATTATTTGCTACACTAATCGCTCCTTTACCAAGTGGTGTAGTTGCAAAAGTAGCTAAAGGAACAGGTAAGCCACCAAAAAAAGTAGATGCTACTGATACTATGCTCATTGGAGAAAGATCAAATTCTCAGACTCCTCCTTTTCTTTTGACTTATGAAATGTACAATAAGAATCTGCATAATTGTTTAATTGATTCTGGAGCATCCTCTAATATAATGCCTACTTCTGTTTGTGCCAAATTGAATATCGAACCACAGAAATCGGCAGTTCATATTGTTCAATTGGATCGCTCTAAAGTTCAAGTTGTAGGAGAAATCAATTCAGTTACTATCAGACTAGCTTCCGATCCTAGGATTGTCCAAAGAATTGATATTTTGATTGCAGATATTCCTGAATTCTATGGATTAGTTTTAAGCAGGGACTGGTCTGCGAAACTTAATGGTTATATCGCAACTGATTATTCACATATGTGGCTTCCCTACAAAGGGAAACCAAATCAAATCAAATTTGAACGAGAAAAACATATGACGCACACTGTCACTGAATTTGAACAACCTAATGAGCCTGTGGCATTCAACAACAATATTCTCGGAGGTTATTATGCTGAGTCATTTCTTGGAAACTTCAAAGCACCTCAATCACCTTTTTCTGTAAATACTTTTGTTTCTCAAATAGAAATTTTTTCACAATCTGATTCTTCCAAAATTGTAAATATTTCTGATATAATTGTAGATAAGCCAATAGATAAATCTTTATTTTGGTCATTATATTTTGATGGATCAAAATCTAGTGATGGAGCTGGAGCAGGATGCATCTTAATTGATCCAGATGGAGAGAAAACCATGCTATCATGTAGGTTAGAATTGAGTGCACGAACAATACTGAAGAATATGAAGCCTTGATTCAAGGACTTTATAAAGCTATAGGGTTAGATGTTAAATACTTGAAAGTCTTTGGTGATTCCGAAATTGTCATAAAACAAGTTAGGAATACTATCCATTTCCTTTCAGGACATCTTAAACACTATCAAACCCTAGTACAAGATCTTACCACTCATTTTCTAGCATTCAATATTTCTTCTATTCCTAGGAATCAAAATACATCGGCTGATTTGTTAGCTAATGTTGCATCCAAACTCCTTCCTGCTGAAGATTGCAGTCCTGATAGATTTTCAGTAGAATCGATTTTTCGCCCATCTGTCCCAGATAATGTCACAAATTGGAGAGTATTCTATCATGATCAAGACATTTTGAATTTCATGACTTCAGAGAAATCATATGATGAAAAAATTATTGATGAGGATGATCATGATTTACAAATTGCCTCAAAAGGTAATGAAAATCCCATTCCGAAATCTGTTGTTAAATTAGAGGACTTATATGATATTAAAGACAGATTCAAGAAAGTCACTAATGCTAAACTTCAAATTTCCACTTTGAAGTTTGAATTAGTAAATCTTGGCTCTGACTCTAATCCTCAAAATGTTAATTTAGGACTCAATTTAACTCCAGAGGAAAGGAATGCTTTCATTAAACTTCTGAACAAATATAAAAATGTTTTTGCTTGGAATTATGATGATTTAAAAACGTATGATACTTCTGTTATTCAACACACAATTCCAATGCTTCCTAATATTAAACCTGTTCAACAGAAGTTAAGAAAGATTCATCCAAATCTCGAAGGTCAAATCAAATTAGAACTTAATAAACTTTTAAAAGCCAAAATAATTTTTCCTGTAAGGCATTCCAATTGGGTTTCCAATATGGTACCTGTAAGGAAGAAAAATGATGATATAAGAATCTGTATTGATTTTAGAAATTTAAACAAGGCATGTTTAAAAGACAATTTCCCATTGCCAACTATGGAACAGATACTTCAAAAGGTAGCTGGTTCTGAACTTATGTCCTTTCTCGATGGATTTTCAGGCTATAATCAAGTTTTAGTTCATCCAGATGACAGATTGAAAACAACTTTCAGAACAAAATGGGGAACTTATGCTTATCAGAAAATGCCTTTTGGTCTAATAAATGCAGGAGAAACTTTCCAAAGAGCCATGGACATAACATTTAAAGGTCTGATCAATAAGTCAGTTGTTGTTTATCTTGATGACATAACAGTATTTTAAAAAAAGAGAGCCAATCATCTACATGATTTAAAACAAATATTTGAAAGATGTAGAAGGTTTGGTATTTCCTTAAATCCAAAGAAATATTTCTTTGCTTTAGATGAAGGAAAAATCTTAGGATTTATTGTGTCAAAAGATGGTATATATATTGATCCAGATAGAGTGAAAGAAATTTCTGATATTTCTTTACCTCATAACAAAAAATCCATGCAATCATTTCTTGGGCAAATCAATTTTGTAAAAAGATTCATTCCTGATTTTTCTCAAATTGTTTTACCTATGCAAAATATGATCAAGAAAAACTCAGTATTCAAATGGGGGCATAAAGAGAAAGAAGCCTTTGAGGAAATCAAACAAGCAATCATTAATGCACCAGCATTGAATACCCTTGTTTTCTCCAGATATTTTACTTTGTATACTTTGGCCACCAAAACATCTTATGCTGCGGTTTTAACACAGCTCAATGATCAGAAAATTGAGGCACCAATTTCTTTCTTTAGCTCAAATCTGCAAGGAGTTGAGCTGAATTATTCTGATGTTGAAAAATAAGCCTTTGCCGTGTTTAAATCAATCAAACATTTTAGACCCTTTCTCTTGAAAACACATACAAAAATCATTGTCCCATTCTCTGCAGTGAGGCAATTATTAATTCAAAGAGAAGTAGGAGAAAAAAGAGCTAACTGGGTAACAGCTTTGCAAGAATATGATATTGATATTAAACCAGCTAAGATTGTTAGAGGACAAGGTTTTTGCAGATTATTGGCAGGAGCTCATAACATACCAGAAAATCAAGATTCAAATAAAGATATTCAAGTAAGTCAGATAAGTGTTACAGATTCTGAATCTCAGTATGCTGATCTCATCTATTACTTGAAAAATGGGTATGCTCCTTCTAATCTCAGCTATAAGAGAAAAATTGCTTTAATATTGAAGGCTATTAAATATGATATCATTGATAATGTGTTATTCAGAAAGAATTATGATTCAATCCTATTAAGATGTCTTGAAAAGACTGAAGCTGAAAAGGTGTTGCAGGAATTGCATGATGGACCAGCAGGAGGTCATTTTGGAGGTGATACCACAACTCACAAAATAATTCATGCTGGTTATTACTGGCCTACCCTTTTTAAAGATACGCATGATTATGTAAGGAAGTGCAAAGTTTGTCAAACTGCTAGTGGAAGACAAAAGAAACCAGCTTTTCCTTTGCAACCGGTAAATATTGAGCAACCATTTGAGCAATGGGGGCTTGACATTATTGGTGAGATAGTACCTCATTCTTCCAAACAACACAAATACATCCTTACAACAACAGATTACTTTACAAAATGGGTAGAAGAAATCCCTTTGAAGGTAGCCAATTCTGATACAATTATTGATTTCATAGATCAATTCATCATAACCAGGTTTGGTGTACCTAACGCTCTTGTCTTTGATAATGCATCTTATTTTTCTGGAAACAGTATAATGGAATTTGCAATAAAAAGAGGTTTTAAATTAAAATATTTAGCAAATTATTATCCACAAGGTAATGGTTTAGCTGAATCCACTAACAAAAATCTTATCAAGATTGTTAAAAGGACCATTGATCAAAATCAAAAGAATTGGCACAAGTCTTTAATCTTTGCACTATGGGCTGATCGTATTACTCAAAAAGCTTCAATTGGAACTTCACCTTTCAATTTGGTTTATGGAAAAGAAGTTGTAATACCATCAAATTTAGCTCTTCCATCATTAGCCCTAGTGCAATTTATTGAAGAAAATCCTTCTTCATCCATTCAATTGAGATATGATCAAATCCTTAAACTAGAAGAAGATAGAGATAAAGCAAAAATTATTCATGAAAAACATCAACAAATTGTAAAATCTTCTTTTGATGCAAGTTCTACCTGCTCAAAAATTTTGTCAATTGGTGATCTTGTTCTGAAATGGGATAAAGCACATGAAGAAAAAGGTAAACATACCAAGTTTCAGAAAATGTGGCTTGGACCATTTCAGATTGCTGAAAAGATAGGCTCAAATACATTCATACTCCAAGATTTAACAGGAAAGAGAGAATCTCTTCCTGTAAATGGGCTTGTCTTGAAGAAATTCTTTTCATAAGGAGGTAACCCCTTCTTACTTGTACATATTCCTTTCTGCAGAGATTTTAATCATTTTACAAATAAAGATTGTTAATAAGTCTCTAATTGACTGTTTACTATTAAGAAAATTTCTTAGGAAGAATATTATAAATATTTATTTTGTGTAAATAAGATTTTTTAAGAAATGATCACAGTTTTAGATAGTTTTAAATAAGATGTTAAACTTTGAAAGATTATTCCAATTATTTGCATGATCTTTTGAAAACTTGAGGAGAATGTAAATCATTATAAGTTTATTGAGCAGAGAAAGGTTATCCATAAAAGTAAAGATTTTTCAAAGTCCTCGTACTCAAGAAACTCTGAGAATTGTCATCCATTGATTCTTAAGGATAAAACTAGTTCACCCCATCCATTTAAGTTGTGATTTTTTAAAATGTAATTCTAAGAAATTATACAAAAATTTTAAGGGATAAGAGGTCTCATCACGAGCCTGCTTACCATGTTCATAAGAAGTAATAAAAGTGACATTATCAATACTGCATATCAAAACAGGGTAGTGGCTTATAAATATAAGACAAGGGGTCTCATCACGAGCCAGCTTGTTCAGTTTAATTACAACTAGTGAATGGCATTGTTATTAACTGGCTACCAAACCAGAACAATGGCTCTTAAAAAATTAAAAAATAAGTAAAAGACAAAAACATGAGATAAAATGTCTTATGAATTTATCTTTTAAAAAGTCATAATTTTAGTTGGATGGGACAATGAATAAGTTAATGGTTAAAAGGTAACCCTGTCGAGACTATGAATGTTTGCAGGCAACAGAGGCAATGCCTATGACAATAGAGTATATTATAAAAACTAGACTTGGAGAAATCCACTTACTTCATTATTAACACCAATCAAAGCTTGAGATAACCCAAAAATGTTTTTTATTCTCAAAAAATTAGAAAGAAATTGTAAGTAATTTTTATTCTTTTTCATAGTTAGATTTTATTTTTGATTATCTTAAGATATTTTTGATTATTTTTAAAAATATTTACTTACTAGAAATATAGTATTCATTTTATTTTTTCAGAGATAACTGTTTCTTTCAGTGAATCGCCAATTGTTGTACTGTACAACAACCCTCCATTTTTTCCAAAATTTTAGAATAAAATTCATTTAGAAATAGGGTCCCTTTTTTCTTCTTTTAATATAGGAATAAAAGACTTAGAAATAAAGATTCATTGTTTTGAATGACTCATTGCATATATTTGTTACCAAGTGTGTACAAACAAATACAACATTCAAAAACTTCTGATCCGATCAAATATAAAAGACTTTATTATAGAAAATAAATCAATTGCAAAAGTCCCATGAACGGTAATCTAAAATCGGAAATTGGAAAAATCTTTGAGAGAAGTTTTACATACATGTTCAAAATCTCCGATTAGATTAGTCCAATCGCAAATCTCCAATCGAAAAGGATTTAAGTTATTCATTCACATATCTCCGATGCGATGCGATCAATCACAATCGCGTGATCGGGGCACTTTTAATAAACTCTTTGTGGTCAATTGAAAATTCCCCGATGCGATGCGCTTTATTATAAGATACATTTCAAAAAGAAATAAACATTTGTTTCAATTAAATGAGAAGAATCCTTATATGATGGGCCCCACCATATCGCAATCGGAAATCGGAGAAAACCATTGATAATTCTTTTCGATTGAAACTCTCCGATGCGATATACCACCATCTAATCGGAAATCGGAGAAGTTCGCAATCGCAATCGGCAATCGGAGAAATCTGTATTGTGATATCTATGTACCATTTTGAATACCTCCGATGCGATTGATATTTAATATACTACATTCATCACATTGGAGGAATTCAAAATAGGTAATTTTATAATATTTCACAAGCGCCAAATCTCCAATTGTACGTTCAACGTTCAATAACAAATCAAATGATTATTGGTTTACGATTCTGTTTTGAATACGTGAGTGTGACCCAAACAAAATATTTAAGTGTTACACGGATTCAATAAATAATGAATCATGAACCCATAATTTTTATAATCGTTCTTTTCAATTGCTTGTTTATCACGACTGAGAGCTTATTGCCTTGCAAAATCAAAGAACGCCAAATCCTTTCATTCGCAGACCAAGAGAAACAATATCAGACACAGAAATGTCGAAGAGAACAAGGAGAATGAAGACTGTTGTTTCCGCTAAGTTTGTTGAGAGTCCTACAGTCTCGAAGGAAAAACCAATAAAGCTGAAGCTAGTTACAGATACATCATGTCAAGGGCTAGGAAAAATGACATGGGAAGGAGTTTATAATCTAATTGAGAGTGAAAACCCTAAAGTCACAGTAGCAAAGGTATCAGTTCCGGATGAAGATAACTCAGATTCCGACTCTGATATTACTGAGAGAACACTTGCGAATTCATTCCTACATCGAATTGCAGCCAGAGCAAACATCATTCCTTATTATGATGTGATTCGATGGGTCATCGATAGTGTAGAAATTAAGGACAGAATGTTTATTTCAGCTTCTGGAACATCTTTTGGATCATTCAAACCAGAAGACCTCAAAGCAATGTATCATCTCCCTGATTCGCAGAAGGTCTATAATAAATGATTTGTCAAAGAGTTTGCTGAAAGTAATAAAGTTCAATCCGAACCTATCAAAGATTGGCAGAAAAATCCTGAAAAACACAAAAATGAATCATCCGGTATGTATTCAGTAGATTCTCTTTCACCCCCATACTGCTATGCCGCAGCTATGATGTGTAGATTATTTTGCAATAACAATTCTGCTAGGTTTTCTATACAAATGGTTCCTTTAATCCTAGCTGCCGTCAATTCCGAAATTATGGACTGGGCTGTTATTCTTTCTGATAGGATAGCTAATAGGATTCTCGAATACAGACAAGATAAAATCGCTGGAAATACCACTCCCTTTTTCTTCTGTGCTTATGTTCTAGACGCTCTTTGTTTTAATTCTGAGTTTTCCTTGTTAGGATGGAAATGGACTGCCAAATATCCCACCCCGATTCATATATATCATAAAATCCTTTGGAAAGTTCATTTCAAAGATCATGTGTATAGAATATGTCATGGTTTCCTTATTCCAGTCTTTCAAACCATTTTTAATCGCTTTCCCCCTAGATTCTCCGACAAAGCTAAAGCTGACTTATCCTCAATAGGAGATTGGTTTGGAGAAGAAAATTCACATATGTCAGGATTTTCGGGAGTATAGTGGAACCCCATGTTCTCCCTCTTTTTGTTCCAGATAAACTTCTAGCCCAGGAAATTTCCTATCAATTGACAGTTGAAGGAATGTCCAGATCTCTGAGTAATAGCAAGAAAAGAATGTGGCCATCATTTCCATTCAATTTTGGACAATTTACTTTGAATGATTTCAAGCATGCAGAAAAGGATGTCACAAAAATAAAGGGTTTTAAATTGGCAACAATTCCGTGGAGACAATATGATCCACAAAAGATAGCTTTTAATGTTACTTCTTCAGTTTCGATTGCTCGGTTCGAGCATGAACCGGATGAATTTGATGATTTGTTTGTTTCATTAAATGAATTTTCTCAAGTTTATAATTTGGCCAAGTCCAAATTCTGGAAAGAAGAAATGAATAAATTTATCCTGTTTAGAAGTCAAAGATTGTTGAAAGTTCCTCTAGACCAACTGAGAATTCCTTTATAAGGGTCAGAAACAGAGGATACATCTGGGAAAAAACCAGGAGAAACATCTACCAGTAAAGTCACTACACAATCGGCTACTAACCAGCCCACTGTACATACTGAAAAGGTGAACACTAATGGCAAACCTGATGTTCAGAAAGGGAATACTGATGGCAAACCTGATGTAAATACTGATCAACAGTCCACAGCTCAAACAGAGAAAGAATGCACAAGTACTGATACTAATGTGCATAATCAAAAGGGAGGATCAGATAGAAAAACCATTGAGCAGGAAACAAATACAGAGAAATCATATACACAACTTGGAAGAAGAAAAACTGATGAAATTTTAGACTCTGTTGATCTTAATGTTTCATCTCAATTGTTCAAGCAATATGATCAATTTTCTCATCAATTAGGGCTACAGGATAATCCTGAAGAGAGAAATCCAGAAGATCAGGATGTTGAAATCATTCCTGAACATCATACAGGACAAATTGTGTTGAAAATTGAGGAGATCCCTCCTCCGGATGTATTCTACAGCCCTAAACATAAGGCTGTTGTTAAAAAACAGAGAAAAAGAAGGAAGATGGATCAGGACACAATTTTTTCTTCACAGGAAGAATTCATGAGTATTGTTTATAAGAATGCCGAAGTGAATCCATCTGAGGATCTCACTAAGTTATCTCAATATGCAGGAGCATACAGTGTTGTGACAATAGATAAAGCTGCAGAAGTTTCTCAGTTGATGACTCAGAAAGATCTACATCTAGCTTTACTTGAAAAACAAGCTAATGAAAATCAGCAGAAGATTGCTCAATTTGAACAGCAATTTCAAAATCAAGAGCTCAGAATTAAAGAGCTAGAAGAGCAGCTGACCACAGAAAAGAAGAAATTTGATGAACAAGCTCTAAGAAAACAACAATAGATGAATCAAGAAATTTCAAAGTTACAAAATTTGTTGCAAGATGAGAAAAATAAAAAGATTGTACAAGAAAAATAATTTAGTAGGAAATTCTTTCGGTAATAATCACATGCAAAAGAACGAGGTCGACGCTTTTCGAACCAACCAGTGTGGTTCATCATCAGGACTATGTGAGAGATCAGATCCAGACAATAAGTATGAATAGATGTAGAAATGGCTCAACTAGCCGTTAGGATAACGGCTAGTTTGACTTAGAAAAAGTAAAAATTTCATTATTTATTTATATAATTGATTAATTAATTTCTATTTCTTTATTTATTATTATTATTTTAATAAATTTTTACAACCTTTAATATATTTAAACATCTAATTGACCAATTCAATAATATAATGGTAAATAATTTAACCAAAATTTTTTTATATAATAATCAATTATTATTAATAATTAATAAATACATTTAATTCTTATCCATGTAATTTAACAACGTATCAATTCAATAGTCAAACAAAGAGTCAAACCAAATATAGAGAACAATAAATAAATAAATAAAAATACAAAATAAAATAAAATAAAATATAAATATAAATAAATATAAATAAATAAATAATAAATAATAAATCATAAATGAAATAAATAAATAAATAAATAAATAAAAACAAAAATAAAATACAAATTAATAAAAATAGATTTTTTTTTTTTTTTTTTTTTTTTTATTATTATTATTATTATTATTATTATTTTAAATAAATAAAGTATAAAAAATAAATAAATAAAATTAATTAATTAAATAAATAAATATAAATATAAACATAAATAAATAAGTTAAAATTTTTTTAATAAAAATAAATAAAAAAATAAAGTATAAATAAATAAATAAATATAATTAATTAATTAAAGAAATAAATAAAAATAAAAATAAATAAATAAATAAATACATAAATAAATAAATCAAGAATATAAAGCAGGAATCCAGCACCTGCTGATATTCCAACCGTCGTCTCTATTGAGATTAACAGGTCGTTTTTCAATTTCAATAGCCTCTCTCAACTTACGATGATGGAAATGGTCGATTCTAGCAATGACCTTAGCATCTTCTATGCAAATATGATGGTTAGTCTTTTCTGCATGATCAGCTAAGGCGGACGAGCGAGATCTTCTATGCTTGATATCAGCAGCATGCTCACAGATCCTTTGATTAATAGACCGACCCGTCTCACCAATGTAAGGAGTCCCACAGGAACATGGAATGATGTAGACACCTTTTCCATCCCTGGGGTCAATCGGATCTTTAACCGAATTTAGAGAACTACGAATTGTATTAAGAGGCTTGAAATAAGAGGATACCTTATGCTTTTTAAGGATTTTAGAAATCTTATCAGTGGTACCCTGGATGAACGGAAGGCTGACACTGCCATACCATTCACCCGGTTCTTTTTTATTTTTATTCTTAAAAGAAGGACCTTTCTCCGCTTTGAGGAAAGCTTTGAGGCCCTGCGACAAACTATAACCATTATTACAAAAGACATTCAACAAATGGATCTTTTCCTTCTCAAGGTGAGACTCATCAGAGATTCTCAGCGCCCTCGTGGCTAAGGTGCTAAGGACGCCTAATTTCTGAGCAGGGAAATGGTGGGAGCTAGCATGAAGATACTGCTCAGTATGAGTTTTCTTTCGAAAAACTTGATGGGAGAAAGAACCATCATCATTCCTAGAGATAAGGACATCAAGGAAAGGAAGGCTACCATCCACCTCATGTTCCATGGTGAATTTTATGGAACTAGATTGGCTATTCAGATGAAGGAAAAATTGATCTAACTTATCTTTACCATGAGGCCAGATAACACAAGTATCATCAACAAACCTTTTCCATAACTTTGGCTGGAAAAGAGCTGAGGAAAGAGCCCTAGATTCAAAGTCCTCCATAAACAGATTCGCAACAATCGGGGAAAGCGGAGAACCCATGGCAACACCGCAAGTTTGCTCATAGAATTCACCTTCAAAACTAAAGAAAGTGGAGGTTAAACAAAGTTTTACTAAAGGGGCAGTGTCTGGATCAGTAATGCGATTAATAACGTCAACAGCCTCATTGATGGGGATATTGGTGTAAAGTGAAACAACATCAAAACTAACAAATCTATCATCAATATCCAACTTAACTTCCTTCAAATCCTTGACAAAAGAGTAGGAATCTTTAACAAAAGATTCTGTACGACCAACGAGGGGCTTAAGCTTAAGGGCTAAAAACTTGGCGAGAAGGTAAGTCGGACTCCCAATTGTATTAACAATTGTATTATCAGCTTATTGAATTGATACGTTGTTAAATTACATGGATAAGAATTAAATGTATTTATTAATTATTAATAATAATTGATTATTATATAAAAAAAATTTACATATATGCACCAAGATTGGTTAAATTATTTACCATTATATTATTGAATTGGTCAATTAGATGTTTAAATATATTAAAGGTTGTAAAAATTTATTAAAATAATAATAATAAATAAAGAAATAGAAATTAATTAATCAATTAAATAAATAAATAATGGAATATTTACTTTTTCTTAGTCAATCTAGCCGTTATCCTAACGGCTAGTTGAGCCATTTCTACATCTATTTATACTTAATGTCTGGATCTGATCTCTCATAGTCCTGATGATGAACCACACTGGTTTGTTCGAAACGCGTCGACCACGTTCTTTTACATGTGATTTTTACCGAAAGAATTTCTACTAAATTATATTATGGATCATTAAGCCTAGATTCCAAAATTAAGAAAAATAATTTCAAGCAACTTTAGAAAAATTCAAGGATTTTCCCAAATTAAATGAATTCAAAATAGAAGCTCTTGAAGCCAATAAACTGATATCTCAGCAGTTAAATAATTTTTGTACGAAATTAACTCAAACAGAGCCATTTATTGATATCACATCATCTTTAATACAAGACATAGTTACTCTCAGGCAAGAGATTGAGGATGCTGATGAAAAGATTTCTAAATTTCTTATTTGGCAAGATACAGAGAAGGGTAAAGAAGCTAATCTACCTCGGATAGAATAAAGACATAAGGAAATCCTGTTTACAGAGTGGGAGCACCATTTGATGAAAGCCAAGAGAGCTATATCAAGAGCTAGAAGTATGATGAGTAATATAACACAATTTATCAATGACAGCTTGTATGCATGTAATCTCATTTCAGATTGTGTTCCAGGAAGTTTACTCAAAGTCAAAGAAATTGATCGCATATGGAAAGAAGAAATGATGAATAAAAATCAACAGATCAATAAGCTTCAAACAATATCTTGGGATAATATATGGACCTATCTGATTAAGCCACTCAATCAACAATCAACTATTAAATGCCTATCAAATGTTGTTGATTGTTTGATTCTAGAATTCTCCGATGCCACATACGCTGGACAGTTACATTCCAAGATGATTCATCCATCAGAAGTACAGGAAATGTTGAAAATTTGCCACCTGGCTACATCGAGCGAGAAGGAAAAGCAATGAATCAGTTCCATTTTAAGATAGTATTTCTGTTTTTAATTTGATAGATTGTAGCAGTAGTAGTAGGATTCTGTTTTCATGTAATTTCATATTTAAACCCTTCTAATGCATTGGAGAAGGGGTCCTGAGTTGTAATATTTTTGACTTGGAGATTACATTTCTGTACTCCACTACCTCTTATATTTTATAAAGGATCACATCTGGTGATTTTATGCGGAATTATCTTTAAAGTGTTGCATTTCTGTACCTTGGATTTGATTTTGCATCGGAATTACTGGATTAGAGTATCAGATTTCATTTGAAAGCTTTCAAGATGGATAAGGTATTTTTATTTATTCACTGTTGATTTCTTTTGTCATATGATATTCACTTTAAAATTTGCTATCATTTATATATATTTGGTTTTCACAACGTTTCTTTATATATCATTTTTGAGTATAATTGAAATGTTATCTTTCATAAGTGTATGTAGATGATATATAATGATGAATACAATATGCTAATATAACTCTGTTTAATTTCTTAAACAGAGTTATCTTTATTTGTTTCTGCACATTTCAATTAAACGATAATACATTTTTATGGTTATTGTTCAATTGGAACAATTTTAAGTTGTATTCACATATGATACCCGGGTTAACTTTAGAATATTTTTTATATTAAATTAGATAGTTTAATTTTAGTTATTTAATCCCATTTTCACTCATCCAAATCAACCCATCACCAACCCATTAGTTATAAGGAAACTGGTCCTTTCAATCCAGTCGGAGCCACCATACCAAACGGATAAGGAGCTGTCCTAAGGTCCCGACCAGGTGGTTTTCCCTAATGTTTGAAGCAGAGATTTTCTATGCTTCAATAGAAGGTTCATTCCCAACCTTACTGAGCACCTTAGAAAAATGACTGAAATGCTAAAGAAAGGTGCAGGAATTAAGTGGACTATTGAAGCCAAGAAATATTTTGAGTCAGTAAAAATTGCACTCACTCAGGCCCCTGTCCTTATCAGCCCTGACTTCTCAAAAGATTTTCTAATCTTTTCATTTGCTTCCCAACACACAGTAGCTGCAGTTTTGCTACAGAAAAATTCAGAAGATAATAAACATCCTATAGCTTTCTTCAGTAAAGCCTTAAGAGATGCACCCTTAAAGTACAACATCATGGAAAAGAAGGCCTATGCCCTGATTAAGGCCTTAAAGGAATTTAGGGTGTACATCCTGCATTCTCACACCATTGCTTTCATGCCAAATGTAGTGGTCAAAGATATCTTGTCCCAGGACCCTGATGGGAAAAGGGGCAAATGGATTGCTACCATCTTGGAATATGACCTTGAAATAAAGCCCACTAAACTGATCAAAGGTCAAGGCCTGGCCCAGTTAATGGTAGAATCCAACTTGCAGGCCCTTGACATTAATATGATAAATGCCTTAGATGAGCAGGAAGCATTGCCCCATCCAACTGTTGAGGAGCAGTTTCAAAACTCTCCTTGGTATACTGACATCCTTTACGTGCTCACCAACCTCAGTGCCCCTCCAGAACTGTCCAAAACTAAGGCCAGATTCATAAAACTCAAAGCTATAAATTACTGCATTTTAGATGAGAATCTATACTCGAAGAATCCAAATGGCCTATTGCTGAAATGCTTTCCTGAACCTGAAGCTGAAAGAATTAAACAAGAATTCCATGCTAGGGAGTGTGGAGGCCACCTGAGTTGGAAAGCCACTGCAAATAAAATACTCAGGGCTGGTTATTATTGGCCTACACTGTTCAACGATGTCCATAAAATGATAATCACTTGCCACAGATCTTTGAAGGTAAAAGAAAGCTCCTCCCCCTTCCCCTACAACCCATCACCGTTGAAGGTCCCTTCCTACAATGGGACCTAGACTTTATTGGGGAAATTCACCCTTCTTCTTCTGGGCAACACAAATGGATCCTGACTACCACATATTACTTCACTAAATGGATAGAAGCCATACCCACTAGGAATTCCACCAATTCTGTCATTATTAGGTTCTTGGAAGACTTCATCCTATCTCGGTTTGGTTGTCCGAGGAAAATAATCACTGCCAATGCTGCTGCTTTCGGATCCAAAATAATGGTTGATTACTGTCACAGGTACAGAATAGCACTTGGACATTCAACTGCCTATTACCCCCAGGGTAATGGCCTAGCTGAATCATCAAATAAAATCCTGGTTACAATCATTAAGAAGCTGCTGGAAGAGAAAAAAAAGTCATGGCACAAAAAGTTGGTGCATGCTTTGTGGGCTGAGAGGCTCACTACAAAGAAATCTATTGGCATGTCACCCTCCCAGCTGGTTTATGGGACTGAAGCAGTTTTTCCTACTAGTCTTAGAGTTCCAGTGATCAAACTTGTCCAGGAGATCCAATCGGAGGAAGACGGCATGGTAAGGAGAATTAATGAAACAATCCATCTTCAGCAAACAAGGGAGCATGTTTATAATAGAACTGTCAAAATGCAAGAAAACATAAAGAGATAGTTTGATAAAAGAACCAAAGCTTCAGATTTTAGGATTGGTGACAAGGTTCTGAGATGGGACTCAAGAAGAGAGGACAAAGGCAAACACGACAAATTTGATAGCTTGTGGCAAGGTCCATTTGTCATCCAGGCCATTGTGGGTCCTAATGCATTTTTCTTACAAGAGCTTGATGGTACAGAGCTGTTTGGGGGTCCTGTCAATGGCAGGATGTTCAAACACTATTTCTACTAATTTTTCATTTCTAGTTCCATTTCCATTGTACATACCATTCCAGTTTTACTTTCAAGAAAATAGAGAAAATGTCTCCAAAAATAGAAAGAGGAGAGGTTCAGACATGCTCAAAACATGAACCTCTGAAATGCAAAAAGAATGGCTCAAACATGGTCAAAATTTGAACAAAGAAGAGCAGAATAGCTAGTCCTAATACGCTCAAAACCTAAACCAGCAGTGAAAAGGAGAATCAGCTCTAATATGCCCAAAAACAGAGCTGGAATCAGAGGAAGGGTGACTCTAATATGCTCAAAATCTGAGTCGCACATAGAGAAGGATACCTCAAAGCTGTAGATTTCTTGCCTTCACAGTTTTGTTTGCAGTTGTCTACAAGTTTCAGTCCAGCAAGTCAGACAGTCCAATCCTAACTTGGTTGTTTCTCAATTTCCTGTTTAGAATATAGGAGAAGAAACCTGTTGGACAGTTTAATCCCAACAAGTAGTAGATTAGGTAGAGAAGCATATGGGGCCAAATGTTTAATCTGGCCTCATGGAGCAATAAGTGCAGATTTCGAATAGGTTTGTTTTTGTTTTGAAAAATAAAATGTAAAGGGTCAGCTAGCTCAAATGCACCCAAAGGGAAATTGTCAGGACTGTAGTTTGGGTAGGTAGATTGGTTGGGAAATATTTCTGCTGAGGTTTCTATCATATTGTGGCAGCTAAGATTGAAGAAAAAAGGGGATGTGCCAAGCAACAGGAATCTGGCCTACCCCAAAGATTATTTTCTGGTTTCTTTGACTCCTTCAAGAAGAAGCCATCCCCATGTGGAGCCACTGTTAGCCCCCCTATGAAATTCTTGGCAAGCAAGCTAGGGGCTGGATGATGGTGGAGCCTTCAAGGAATGTATTTCCCCTGAAAACCCATTCTCCTTGAAGTCTTTGAGTGCTTTGCCTTGTAAAAATCCTCTCTGCTGATCCATTGCTCAAAGGGACCTATTACTCCCTATTTTACCCCTATATCCTTGCAAAATTCCCCATCTCAGCCCTTGTGCTCCCCTTGCCAAAATTTCCCTTTATTCCCTCCATTATCCCCTTAATTTCCCCCTAAATCCTATCTAAACCCCAGCGTCACCTTTTATTTCCCCAAATTTCCACTTCACCCACCTATCGTTACCTCCTTCGGGCCTGAAAATGCATTAAAAGTGAAACAAAATGATGAATTTCACTATATCATGCCTTAGCCCCCTTCTGCGTTAGCCCCGCACCCTTTCTTCCATGTGATCCCGTACCGGAACCATCCGCGAAGTCCAACAGGCGTTTACCACAAAGTCTCGTTGGGCGCAGTCCTAGCCGTTGATCTCACCAAATGAACGGCGATCGCCACCCCCGCAGCAAATACTGTTGAACCCATTCATTACCGGTGATCTCATCTGAACCGTCCATCTCCTGACAGATCAACGGCGCAGAGCTTTCCTTTCCATGTGGTCCCTGCCAGCGCGTTCGCTCGAAAACCACCAGTATATTCCACACCGCTTATGCGCAGTGGGCGATATCCGTCCAAAACCCAGTGATTCCATACAACGCGTGCCACCTGTCCCTTCTAAAATTCTAAAACCACTTTTCTCCCACGCATTAACCTTCAGTACAGGGCGTCCAGCGGAATCGTTGTCAGCCGTTAGATCTCCGATCGTCCGTCCGACGGTCATCATATGTCAAAGTTGCGCGTTGTTTAGACTCCGCTCATCGTACCCGTTGGCCCACTTTCTGTCGCCACCCGTCGTTGATCTCCGCCATGATCAACAGTCCTGATTCGTCTGCCCACCGTTGAATATTCCACGGTCTCCCACCTCGCCACGTCACGTCCACATGCACGCCCCGTACATTCCCCGTTTCCGTCACCATATCATTGGTTTTGTCGTGTTTTTTGAGGTTTCCATTCACTATTATGTGTTTCTACTCTGTGTTTCACCATTTCCCCACCAGGGCAATTTTTATCATTTCCATTGCAAATTCTTCCCTCTATTTTGCTGTCAGCAGAGCCATGTTCGTCGCCCCCGCCGCCTTCATCATTCCTGTCCATGGTTTTCTTCACAGTTTTTTTTTTTGCAGGATTTCTAAGGATAGAAGACCGCCATGGTTCTACATGGCAAGCTGTGCAGACAATATTAAATCCGAGAGCTGGTACTGCCGTGGGATAGTCAAAGAAAGCGGCTGGCAAGATAGTCAAGGAAAAGGCAGATTTCGAACAATGGAAACCTTTCAATGCCATTAAAACTTGAGCTACCCTGTCAGAAGCAAAATGGAGCAACAGAGTGTTTCAAAGGAAGATTAAAGCGAGCTAATGACGATCTCGAGCCTTTAATCAAAGGTTTAGAAGGCAAAGTAGTAGTTTGAAGACCCCGAAGATCGATCCAAAGATCCTAAGCACAGTAACAGGTACCATCTGGGTTTATTCATCAGCAGAACGCTTTTCTCCATCATGTACAGGGTACCCATATAGCTCTTATTATGCAGAATGTCCCTGAAAGAATTTCCACCCTAACTACAGTTCAAAAACAGTCAGACATTTATGAAGCAGACTTCTTAGCAGTTGTTCACCATTTGTTTATTCCCCACAAGTACAACAAAGTATGGCCACCAGAACGTAGCAAAGTCATGTCTAGAGTAAAAAAAAATCTGAAGAAGATCATCCTTGCATATAGAGGTGACAGACATTAAATACTCAGTATTCAAACAGAATGGGCCTCGGCCCTATTTCGCTACTCTGTGTTTAATGATACATTTAATTTTCACCTGCCCCCTTAGTCGATCTCTTGTGTCTCTTCTGCTATAAATCATAGAAGGAAACTATTGTAGGGGTTTTTGATGAGATATCAGGAAAACGCAAGCATTTTCCTCTTGAGACAAGTTCTCTGTGTAATATAGTAAGACAGACTGAGATTTGATGTATTCAAGCTGAATGTTCAAGCTGTGGGCAATGATGTACCTGATTGGTGTTGTTTTTAATATGACGAGCATGTTTCTTTGGATCCTGATCTAAAGCAGCTGGTGATGTTTTCCTTTCTCTGTATTTGTGATTGACTTACTTTCATTTCATTATGTTTCTTCAAGCTTGCATCAGAAGTTTAGCATAAGATTTACCCTTGATAGGTACCTTATGTTGCTGCTCTCCCAGCCCTTAATGTTTTCTGCTTATATGTGTATCTGAATGTTGATTTCAATTGATTTAACTAGTGTAGTGGATGCCGTTGCCTACTCTCTGATGTATGAATTAATGAGATCCATGTTTAGATGTTCTTGTTAGGATTTAGTTAGATGAGTAGAGAACACTGGGAGTTCTAGAATCCTGTCTCTACCTCACTAGGATCTTTTCATCTCATTAAGCCTTTCTAAGATCCCTTGTCTTGCCTCCGGTTTTTTCCAAGCAGGTCTGGAGTTAAATGACCTCTGACCTGATCTATAGATAGAATTGGTTGTTTCCCCTCCTTTCATCTTCAGTCCTTAATGTTTCATCCCAATTATAATATTGAAGATCCAAATGCTCTAGATGACTAGCCCAACTGAAAGCTTGCACATTGAACACAAGTAAATCCTTTCTTGACTCCATTGCCCAATGGCCTTGATGTTCTCTGAGTTATCTATCTTTGCCTAAATTCCTCTTTGCTCATCCTTGTCTTATACTGGACCTTCCTTTCCTGATGACCAACAACCATACACAAACAGTCAAACAAACAACCCTGAGCCTATAACTAGCCTAAAATCATAACATAGATCTTCAAAGACACACACTTTGACAGTCATAGAGAGATCCCTCTCTGGACCTAGGAGGGCTAGATCCTAAGGTCTGAAAGTGGTTCTATGTTGTCTCCTCTTTTGGTCTTGTCAACCTAGCCAAAACATGGGAACCCCAACATGATATTTATGGAAAAATTAAATCATCATTTTAGATATGAATGAAGCTGCATTGTCAGTAATAATCTTTCGGGGGACATCCAAATGTTGAAAGTATGTTTCAATGTTGAAAGTATGTTTCTTTCTAAAAAGGAGATAATGATAGTGTCTGTGGCTTGCCTAGAGGTTATGGCTTCAAATTACTTGGTAAATAGTTAGTGTTTGTTAGAATCCACTTATGTTGGGCTAAAGATGGAGGGTAAATTCCTCCAATGAATTTAAGACCCCATTGTTGAAATGGAATTTAATTTGAAATGTGCATTAAGGGTAGGGATAATAGCTTTTTCTTACCCTCAAATATTTGACACTTGTGACAGGAGGTCACATACCTTTTAACATCTGCAAACAAAGTAGGCCAATAAAAACCAGCTCTCAGTATTTTTTCTGTAGTAGTCTTCCAGTAGAGATATCCTCCACAGTCACCTCCATGAAATTCTTGTAATCCTTTGTCAGATTATTCTTTTAACAAACAATTTAGCAAAATCCCACTATGATCTTTCCAAAAAAGTACATTGTCTAATATACAAAATCTTATTTCCTTAAGCTTTAAAAATATAGCTTTTGTTCTTGATAATCCAGGACGAGCTTGTAAGTTTAGTAATACAAATATGATATCTGCATACCATGGTGAGTCTGAAAAGGCTTCATTGATCGCTGGAGTCTCCATCTCTTCCTGATCATCTACTTGGGCAATAAAATTTATTTCTAGGGCATGACAATTTGATTTATCCATGAGTTTGTCTAAACCTTGACCTTTTTCAATTTAGTGGGTTTTATCTCTATGTAATATTCTACTATTTTCGCAATCCACTTAGCTCTTCTACCATCAGGACGATCCTGAGTTAGAATGTCTTTTACTACTGCATTTGGGACATAGGAAATTATGTGAGAATAGAGAATATATACTCTGAAATATTTAATGGTATTTACCAAAGCTAGGGTTTGTTTCTCCATGATATTGTATTTCAAAGTGGCATCTCTAAGTGTTCTACTAAAGAAAGTTATGGGCTGCTCATAACCCTCGTCATTTTTCTGCAGTAAAGCTGTAGCAATGGTGTGCTCTGAAGCAAATGAAAAAATGATGAAATCCTTTTTACATTGAGGACTTATAAGGACTAGGGTTTTATTTAAGGCCTGTTTGATGGATTCAAATGATTTTTTGGCCTCAATGGTCCATTTAAAAAATGAATATTTTTTAAGCATGTTGTTTAATTCTATAATTATCTTAGCTAAATTGGAAATTAATATTCTTAAAAAATTATTTTTTCCTAGAAAAGCTTGTAAGTCTTGTATATTTCTTGGAGGACTAATGTTAAGAATTGCTTCTATTCCAGCAGGGTATATTCTAATTCCTTCCTTATATATTATGTGTCCTAGTAACTTGCCTTCTTTTAGTCCAAATAAGGTTTTCTTAGGGTTTAATGAGATGCCAAACTTTCTACATTTAATAAAGACTTCTCTAAGATATCCAAGTGTTCATAATCAGACTTAGAAAATATAGTTATGTCATCTAAGTAAATCACTAAGAATTCATGAATTTCCTTTGCAAAGGCTATATCCATAGCTCTTTGAAAGTTAGCCCCTGCACTCATTAAACCAAAAGGAATTTTTACATACATAAAAGTGCCCCAAGGAGTAGTAAAAGTTGTTTTGGCTTGATCCTTTGGTTGGATTGAAATTTGGTTGTATCCTGAAAATCCATCTAAAAGTGAAATCCTAGAAGAACCAACTACCCTTTGTAAAATATGGTCCATCTTTGGTAAGGGATAATTATCTTTTAAGGATACTTTGTTTAGATTCCTAAAATCAACACATAATCTAATCTCTCCTGTCCTTTTTCTAGTTGGAACTAAATTAGAAACCCAATCAGAATATTTGATTGGTACGATTATATGTGCATCGTACATCCTTTTTACCCCTTTTTCAATCAAAGGCATCAAAACAGGGTTGATCCTTTTTAAAATTTGTTTAAAAGGCTTTTGATCTTCTTTGATAGGGATTTTATGTTGTATTATGTTGGTGTCATAGGATTTTAGGTCCTCATAACCCCAGGAAAAAACATCTTGAAATTCCTTAAAAAGAGCAATATATTTTTCTTTTTCTTGTTGAGGTAAGGCTTTTGAAAGTTTGATCATCTTGGGTTTTAACTCTGTGCCTATGTTACATTCCTCAATGTCAGATCTAATTGGCTCCATTTTTGGTTTTCTAGTCACATCATTTGAGTCAAATAAATCTTCTAAAGGAGTTAAACCGTTTGGTAAGAAATTATCTTTGAGATTTAATATATCAGATTCATCATCAATTATCTCATCAATTTCTACTCTCTGTAAGTTATCTATATCTGATTGACTAAGCTTAGTTGGTCTAGGAAACTTTACTTTATTTACATCTATATTATTCAAATCAATTTCAATATCTAAATCCTGATCTAATGTATAATCAGTATCTATTTTACACCTTCATTATTCATAAAATGGTAGATCTATTGGTCTTGTGAGAAAATTTGCCAATATTTGAGGTTTTTTGGAATTATTGTTCGGTGTTTTACTTCTGCAGTATATTTATGATTGGGTTGAAAAGGTAAATTACAAGTACTAGAAAAATTTGCTAAAGAATGTGCTTGTAAATTTTTCTTTCTTAGTATTGCAGAGAAATTACATTCCAACAAATCATCAATCAATCTAATACAGTCTCTCTATATAGGCCTAGTCTAGGATTGTAAATAGAATATTCACCATTAATTTGTTTTACAATCAAATCTGAATCTTCCATTATTGTTATTATTTTACCCCATAAGTTTTTGATAATCTGGAGTCCTAAAATGAGGGCTTGATACTCAGCCATATTGTTGGTGTATTTAAAATTCAGTCTAAAAGCATGGCCTTCTACATGAGTCTTTTCAATATTAGTTATCTAAACTCCTGCTCCTGCTCCTAGTTTATTTACTAAGCCATCAAAATCTAAATGCCATAAAGATTAATAAAAGATATTGTCATTGTTTTGTATTTTCTTTTTGTCCTTTAGTTCATTTTTTATTTCATTATTAGTTTCAATGTTACATAAGATGAAAGAATCCAGATCAGTAGGTGTAGTATAAATTTGGTAATTTATTGATCTTGCTGCACTATTTACCATATATTTCATCAATGTTTCCCTATAGAGTTTCTTTGGTTGACCAAAAACTACTATAGTAGCATATGACATGTCCAATTGTAGATATCCCTATAATTTTTCTCCCCATGAACGAGATAACAACATTCCATATTTGGGTGGCATATCAGCTACTACAATGTCCATGAGTATACTTTTACCTGGATATTGAAATAATGTAACACACAAATCTTTAATTAAACCTAGGCATTTAACTTTGCTTGAATCAAATGAAAATAAATCTTTGTAAGGCCTTGTAATGTTTGAGTTTAGGGTTTGAATTATTGCTTTGGGCATTAGATTGTGTGAAGCTCCTGAATCTAACATTGCATTGTGTAAAATTTGGTCATGTACAGTTAAACTGATGTAAAATGGAGGAACTGCTCCATCTTAATGCTTTCTATTCACATTAGGACCAAAAATCAACTCTAGTTGATCATCATTCAAGTTTACAGAGTCTTTTCCATCATTCATGTTTAATGTTTCAGTGATTTTTGTTTTATGCAAATCATGTTTTACCAATTTTGTCAAAGGAATTGGTATATTTAACTTTGCAATTTCAGTTTGTATATTGAATGAAAGTTGTGATTTACTTATTTGAAGTAACTCTTCCTTAGTAACTGTAGTTTGAGTAGGTTTATCTTGTTTTTCTATAGTTATGTTTTCATTTTCTGTTTGATTTTCTTGTGTCTTATTGCTCCTAGTTTTCTTTTCAGGAATCGTTTGAGAAGCAGTAGATGTTTTTTCAGATTTTGAATTGTCAAAAGTTGTTTTTGCACTGGCAAATTTTGGATCTACTGATTTTGGATCAATAGTGGATGTTTTGGACTTTAAGTTTGTTGTTTTAGCATAATTGGTTGTTTTATAGCAACAAGTTTTGGTGCATATTTTGTTGTTTGATCAACTTCATCTGTTATGTCAACAATCTTAGTACTTGGTGATAAGTTGGGGCTGGAAACTTTGTGGGATGAATTAGAGTTTTTCTTTTCCCTAGGGAGAATTTGCAGAACTTTTGTTGATGGGGTTTCAATTTTTTTTTTTTTTTTTTTCAGTTTGTACAGATTTCTGTGTAGAAGGTTTAGTGTTTTTCTTATTTCTAAGGTTATATTGCTTATGTACTTTGTTTATAGAAAAATCATAACCTTGTTTGTAGTCAAATGATTCACCTGAATCTAATTGAAGTTGTTGCATTTCAAATAACTCTTGGTCTTCCTGGGTGAGAAATATAGTGTTATCTTAATTTATACACATTAGATTTATGGTATTTTCATAATCAACATTGTTTTGAGAACTTTCACCATAGTTCTCCTGAAATGGGGGTCTTATTGTCTGATCAAGGGCTTATTCTTTTGATTTTCCTGAATTTGTATTTTTCCTAAAATTGGGATTTCTGATTTGCTGTTGATTATCCCATTGAGGTCTCCTTTCTATGTTGTCTAATCTATCCATCACTCTCTCTAAATTCTTAGCTAATTGATATATTTTTCCATTTGAGGTAGATTTTTCTTCTTTTATGGTTACTCTCCTCTCATTCCTCAATCTAGCCTTTCTAGCTAAACTATTTACTTCTACACTAACAACATTTGTTTGCAGTCTTTCTAATATTTTAGCATTTTTTTCCCTCGGTTGACAAGCCATGTCTGTGTCAAAACCATTAGGGAATTTCAGTAGGACAGAATCAAGAGTGGATTTGAGACTGGCTGGGATTGAATTATAAACACTTTTGTATCTAGTGCAATAGTCTTGAACTGTTTCATTAGGAGCTCTTCTCATTGCATCAGATTTAGATAATATTTGGAGTGGATTTTTCTTCTTTTCCCATTTATTCAAAATTACTCTATGAAAGACTACTAAATCAGTTACCCTATCAAGATTAAGACCTTTAAACCATTTCTTAACTTCCCCTGTTAATGTTTGTGCAAAAACTCTCATTTGTACATCATAATCATCTATTTCATGAAGCTCAAAGTAATTAGTCATTTTATTAATGTGCTACTAGGCAGTGTACTGAGTAGTAGCATCAAATTGGGGTATCTTACTTTGGTAATCCTGAGGCATGTCATGTAACTATCCCAAAAGAACTAGGGGAGCATACCTAGCAGCCATAGCTTGAATTTTAACTTGGCTCAAAGGTAGATTGGAAGTGCTTGGGTACTAGAAGTACTAGCTGACGCAGTTAATGAAATGACTGATGAAACCGGAATATAAGACGGTGAACTAGAAAAGGTGGTAGATGAACTAAAGGATAAAGTTGGGGAGCTAGAAAATGAAACTAGAATATATGAAGAACTATTTGGAAATTAGAATGATGAGTTTAGATTTGCAGAAGATAAAATAATGGATGAAGCTGATATGCAAGAATATGGAAATAATATTCTAGGTTGTAAGGGCTTTCTAGGGATAAAGGGATCTATAGGTTGGAATGTAGTGGAAATTATAGATGATGTAGTGGTATCTAAATGAGAATTAGAAGGTTTAGATGTGTATGCTAATAATTCAGCTAATTTAATAGCTTTATTTATTTCCTTAAAAGTAGTAGCATTTATCTCTTCAAGTTTATCATGAGCTTTAAATATATTTGATTCAGAATCTGCTGAAATAATTTTATGTTTTGTTTCAAGGAATGAAATAAAAACGGGGTCTAAAAAAACACTTTTTAAGTTAGTTTCTGATTTTCTTCTAAACAAAGAACGTTCAAACTTCAAGTCAAACTCTATGTCTTGTAAAATCACTAACTCTGGTAATGAATTGGCTCCATCTAAGGAAATTTTTGCACCTAAATCTTCTACTGGTTTTTTTTTTTTTTCTAATTATGTCCGGATTATCTACTATAACAACAGGTTTAGGATCCGGGTTAGACCTAGTATAGTAAATTTTTCTAGAAGCCAGAATTATAGTTTTTTATAAAATGATACAAATTTTAGAACAGTCTTAAAGGCAAAAGACAATGAAAAATATTTCCTTTAGACCTATTTTAAGACTGAGGATTGGTTAAGTTACCCAGTGGAGTCACCAGTATGTTATCACTCTAATAATTCTTAAGTTGTGAGATTTTTATTTAAAGTATGAGAACACTAGAGGTAACCACAAACTAAATTTTAAACCCTAGGATCTAGCCTTCATAGGGTTCAGAGAGGGCTCTCTCCTTAAGATTGAATTTGTTTTAATTATAAGATATTAGGCTAGTTATGATCGTGCAATTTGGTTTTGATTTGGTTTGGTCTGGTCGGAAATTTGGATAGTGGGAAATCTTCTCTCTTAAGCAGACAGAACTAGGATCAAGGTCAAAAAGTCAAATGTTTTGAAGGCAAGATAGATAAGTTTTTGAAGATGTTGGAAGGTTGTTTTGGTGAAATCGTTTGATCGGGATAAAGAGAAATGAAGGATTCTTTGATCCGAATAAGGAAGGAGTAGTCATAGGTCATTCGAAATAGGGAGCAATTAAGGGTTCCCTAGTTTGGAAATCAACAGAAAACATAGAAATGATAAACAATAAAGACAAGGTGCTTTTAACAAATCCTGAAATAATACTCCTGTTTTATCATTAAAATTTAGAATCCATAATGGATGCATGAAAACATGCGAAGATAAACAATAACAAGTAGAAAGTACTCCACTTCAATGGCTTATCACATGAATCTTGAAATATGATGCTAGATGATTTGATCTAGTTTGCTACTCGAAATTGTAAACAAAAAGCTTCCAAGTCCAACAAAAATGACTATTGAAATCTTCGGCAATTTATTCCACAATAATACTTCAAAGAGTGAAGCATTTATATAAAAATGTTTACAAAATATCCTAGAATGCTTCTATGAATTATCTAAGGAAAAATAAAATATCTTTACAACAAAGTAGCGACAACTACTTAACAAATCAGCAAGCTGTCCTATTTATCCAAATAAAATAGAAATTTTTTTGTGGATTAGGTGGAGCTGGCTGCCTTGGTGTCCTTTTTGCTGGAAAAGATATTTCAGATCTGTTTTCAAATATTATCTCTTTATCTTATTATCTTTCACTCTAACACTCTTTAACTCTCATACTCTTTAATCTCTGTAAAAATTGCTTTACTGTTGTAATAAATTATGTTTTGACTGTGAAAAAATTCAGCCAACTGTTTTAGCCTTTTTTCTACACTTTGACTATTATAGTAAGTCAGTGAGTGATTGCCAAGATTCATCATTATGAATTTGTATCTTTTTCAACCTCCTGAAGATTTCATCTACCTCAATATATCTAGAAAATGTTGGTTTTTTGACAAATAAGTGTTTTATCTCCTGCTATAGATAAAACAAGTCTTCAAAAATTTCGAGTAAGACCTTCCCTATAGGAATACCTTCTCCATCAGTCTTTTCCACATGCTCTTTTGCATACTCTCTGATTTCCTTATTGTAGTCCTCCTATGGCATGATTTTATCATTAATGACCAATATTTTTGGCAAACTTCTTTGCCTCAAATTTTCAAATTTAACCATAAACTTGGTTATGGATATGTTCATGTTTTCACATTTCTCTTCAATTTGTTTCATCATATTCTCCTTTGAAATTACTGTCCTTATTTCAAGGATTATCTCTGTCCTATCAGTAATTTCTATTTCTTCCAACTCCTACTTGTTTTTACTATTGAGAAACTTTATCAATTCTATGCCTTTCTTAGGTTTGTCACGTAGCTCATCTATTTTTTTTTTTGAATCTCTACTTGTGTTGCCTTCAGTAAATCCCTCTGCTCATATATTACCTGAATTGATTGCCAAACATCATTGATGGATTCAATCATTTTACTCCATAAGTGATTATTTACATAAGAAATTGGATCTTTCAAGGTTAAATCTTTTTGTAAATTCTTCAACTCGATATTTAACCTGTTAGCCCTTTGTTCATGAGTTTTAGCATTGATGTGAACTAGCTTTTTGGTGTCTTCAAGATTTCGAAAAAAAAATTTCAATCTGTTAATCTCATTTGTTTGAAGTGACATTTCTTCCATGGCTTTTACTAGTTTACTAGCCTCATCTGTTGGTTGAACTGTTGATGTAGAAGACTCTATGGCTGAAGTTGTGGATTATGTCAATGGCACTGCAGTAGCCAGTGGTGGTTTTGGTGCCAAATCTTCTCCTAGAATTGAAGGCACAGTAGTAGTAACCATGGGAATTACTGTAGGAGTTTCCTGTGCTTTTTTAGTTTCTCTTTCATGGACAAGCTTGTCCATTTGGATCTCCATCTCTTATATCTGTCCTGTTAGTTGAAAAATTAAATTCATCATGTCATCCTTCTGAATTTTCTCTTGTAGTATTTCTTTGGCCTCTGGATGTTCAGTTGGTGGGAGCTTAAGCTTTTTCCTCAATGCTTCAATGTCCTCATTCTTTTTCTTCACTAACTCTTCTACTACTTTGACATTGGCAGGATCATATCCTACTTGGATAACTAACTCTTCTAAAGACTTAATCCTAAGATATTTAGCATAAGATGAGGCCTTTTCAACCTTCATTTTATCTCTCATGTTTGATTGTATTCTAAATATTGTTAAAACTAATAGCCTTAGTAGTTATCGTAGAATATAACATCTCTGAACTTTGCCTATGAAACTCATTCTGATCTAGTGCATGAATGCTTTATGTTGGCACTTCAAAATCAATTTTCCTGTAGTCTACAATTGTCTTAAGAGTCTTGACTGTTGGTTGTAGTACTGACATAATCAAATTTTTGTTTGAGTAATCAAAAGCTGATAAAATTCTGTTTTGAATTTCTATTGTTTGCTTCAAATATTGAAAATAAATCTCATTCTTGATTTCTTCATTCTTTGTCTTAATCTACTTACATTTTTCCCTGATATCAAGATCTTTTTCTTCTGCTGTGTGTGAGGAAGTTGCCTCCAAATTCTGTTGTTTCTCTATGACTTGAGTGTTTGAATTATCAGTATTTCCTTCATTTAAAATCTTTGTTGCTGGCTCATTTGTATTGACTGTATCAGCATATTTATTTTTCACTGGAACATATGTGTCTTCTACTTCTATCGTCAATTTTTCTTTATCAACTGAATTTACTTTAGGCTTTTTATTGTATCTAATTTTAAATGTTCTCTCAGTTTTTATCTCACGAATGTATGTACATTCTTCTCCAACTCTCTTAGTAGCTTTTTCTCCTTGATTTGCAGTTTGCAAGGTGTGACTACTATAATCATTTTTAACTGCATCTATCAAAGTGTTTTCTAGCCACTGAGTTTGATTGACATATTGTTCAATCTCTAGGTTTTTCTCATGAATATAAGGTGCTAGTTTGCAATTAACCCTCATTTTTCGCAATATTCCTTGTGGATCATAGTTCCATGAGAATCTTTCTTCAAATATATACTCAAGTAATTTTTTTTCTTCTTCTTGTTCTGCATCTCTATGATTACAAATAAATGGTCCCACCTAATTCTTCAACTTAATTTGGGTCCTATTTTTGGCTACTAAGAAGTTGATAGAATCAAAATTTAAGATTTTCCTCATATACTCCAAGGCAAAGACACTCATTGGTACAAATTTAGGTAGTTTGTAGGGTAACATATTAGACCAAAAAACTTTAATTTATCTATGTTTCTCATATAAGTACCAATCACCAGTTCTAGTGTGCTCTCATACATGTAGAATTTTCTTCATTTCATCACTGATGCTTGGTTGTTTTGTATTTTTCAACATATTTATCAATGGATGGACAAAAATATCTATAAACTATACATAAGTGAATTTTGAGGATTCTTTTCTGATCAAATAATTACAAAAGATGACTGAAAGTGGATTTTCTTCTATATCAAGCTTCTGGAGGGTCATTGGAAACTTGTCTTCTTGAAAATACAAGAACATATGGAAGAGAAAGGATGTATATCTAAATACTCCTTTAGTTGGAAATTTGACCAACTGATCATGGATATTATCAGCTATATACTTGACATAATTGAAAATGATAGAAGGAGGCTCTCCTGGTGCAAAAGTAGATAGAAATCCTAGGATTGATTCATCAGTATGCTCATATGTAAAGTATCTTAGGATAAATGACAACATGGAAATGACATGCGTAGACCCTTCGGGAAATTTTGAAGTAGAATATGGAGGGTTGGTTTGTGGAATTTCAACACGTAAAGGAATGAACACTTGAAAAATATGAAACCTTTTTGTAAAATCAAGAACAATGTACAGCTTTGTAAGTGCTTCTATTGACAAAGGAACTACTTTGGCATCATGTTTGAGTTTTAACATCTGGTTTATGGACTTAGCAGTAATTGTAAACAATACCTCTTTGTTTGCATTCACCATTGCTCTATGTTCAGGTGAATAATAACTTTTACACAACCTAATAACCTCTGGCCATTGATGAGTGACTCGAACAACACATTTTGGTAGGTTTGATTCCCAAATTTGGACTTCTTCAACCTGATAAAAGCATTTTTCATAACTCCAGCAATGGAAGTCTAACTGATTAAATTCAACAACTAGATCTTTTATTTTATATTCCACATTTGCTAAAGGTGTGTGTTCAATGTCTATAATAGGAGGTTGTAGAGTATTTACAATGATTGCAGTCTTGGAGGACATATATGGATTAGATTTTGACATATTTTAGGCTTTTTTGGGTAACTAAAACTCTGTTTTTAGGCTTTCTGGATTCTTCTGTAAGATTAAATGGCTTACAAAAGTATTTTCTGACTTTTATAGAGGTTATTTGGATAAAATAAGCACAACTTGGTTCCTTCCTTGGATTTCAACCTTAAATTTTGGTTTTCAACTGGATTTCAGAATCTCACAGGTTTATGAAACAAGAAACAAGGGTTTCTTATACTTCTTTAAATGAATTTTGGGCTAAAATTAATTGAAATTAGGTGTAGAGGGTTGGGGTTACCTGCAGAGGATTTATGGGCAATATTGGAGTCTTTTAAAGTCTACAGAGGCTAAAATAAACTTTATTTCCCTTGAGAACTAAATGAAATATTTAAAATAGGGTTTGTATCAAATTTCAATAGGGTTTTAACTCTTTTCAAGCTAGTAGAAACTTTCTTTGGGTAAATACACTTTTACTGGGCTCAATTCGTTCTAGACAATTCTTTTCAAATGATAATAGGTTTGATTTTATCACAAAATATCTGTTTTTTGCAGGTATTGGTCTTTAAGACTGGTTCTTGGGCGTTTGGACAGGTTCTTATTTCTTTTGAAGGTTTCTGGAAGCTTTTTGAAGTCTTTTAACAGCCAATACGTGCTTTTTCTACTTTTCTAGGGAGATAACAGTGTACAGGGTTCTTTTTTCTCATTCGGGAGGATGAATACCAGTAAATAATGCGGGAAAAGTGTTGAATGGTGCAATTTAGAGGTTTATTCAACGTTTTAGGTCTAAATTAGCCTGCATTAAATGGTGGTCACATCGAACAGAGGGCAGTTTTGGTCTTCAAAGGTGAAAACCATCGGCGATTTATTGCGTTAGATTTGAGCGGTATGCGGTTTTGGTTGGATCGAATGCGATCCAATAGGACTTGGCCACGTAGAGGAGGGAGAAAGAGGTAATACCACCTAGTTCACGTACTTTTGAAATATGTTTTGGTTGCACAATTTAATTTACAATATGGCCTTTGGATCACGGATTTGGGAGGGCCAATGCGAACGATTGAGATTAGTTCTTGAGTTGCTCGGCGGCAGGAGGTGGGGTCCAAGGTTTGTATTAATGCGGTAGGGTAGATTTTTATATTAATAACGTATTTTTCTAATATAAAATTCAAATGTTTTATTTAATGTTGGAAGGGCATATTTCATAGCATATAAAACATTTAACCAATGTTTCATAACCAATGGTGAGGGTTTATAATACATATGGAGTATAAAACGTTTTAACAAGTGTTTTAAAACCATAGGGAGCGGGGTTAAATTATATAATATGTTTAAAACTATGGGGAATATGGCGGGGTTTTATTGAGCATGTGGGATAAATAAACCATAGGTTTAATATGAATAAGAGGGTTCTTGGGAATATTTACCTATAAAGAAATCAATAATATACGAGAGGGGTTTTATATAAGGGTTTAATACTTTAAGCTATAAATTAACATGGAAATGGAAATATAATGATTGAAATGAATTAAACTACATAATATTTAAACTAAGTAAAGTGTAAAATAGGCAATTAAGCATAATTCTGTCCCATTTCAATTTTTTACACTTGAATTTAGGATAAAATGCATTTTGTAGGTTTTTGAGTTTTTTTTAATGAAAATGAAATTAATTAAGGGGGATTTTACTTTTCTAAGCAAAATGTATTTTACTTAGGAAAAGGGTGCATAGTTTTGGAAAAGGGTGAATATGCTGATGAAATGGGTTTTATGTAGGGAATCCAATATATTTAACCAATCAGTCAGTAAGCCTTGGGTCTGGTCCCAACAGAAGTCAGAGAAATGCTCTGAGCCTCTTTTACTGAAGGTTTTAGAATAATGGGTCATTGTGGGGGAGGGGAAATTAGTAATGTTTGCCCGATGATGCTTTATTACATGTCTTGCACAACTGCTTTCTACCTACCCATCATTATTCTAAAATTTTTTACTTCATTTGCATGGGTGCACTTAAGCTTGCAACCCTAAATCCATTTTTCTTTTAAAGCAATAAATCTATCTAAGTCTAACCTTATTTCATCAGAGGGCTTAGATTAAACTGTTGAGCTCCTCATTGATTCTCTAACTATCTACTGATTTGTCAAGTTTGGACTGTTTGACATATCTTTATTCTCTATCTATAACATGAAATTCAAAATATGAAAAGTTAAGATTAAGCTTTTTAACTAATCATGGATTATGGCATTTTGGAAAATATGCACATAATCATTATTCTTGCAGTAAAAGTAAATAGTAGTGGCATTTTGACTTGCTCACTTTCAGGTCTTATTTTATCTCTTTTTCTTTTGGGGTCTATTACTTTCTAATTCCTTTGATCTTTCTTTTAGGACTTTTACCCTCTTTTATTTTATTTTTTATTATTTTCAAATATGGGAAAACAACTTGCAGATAGCAAGGTATGTACATATTTACAAGACTATAAAATTTAATTCAAAAATTATGAACCCTATTATTAGAGGACCCTAACAGTGGCTCCACATTGGGGTGGCATTTTCTGGTGAAATGTCAAGAGCTTTTAAGACTAGTAGCCTTTGAATTTTGACTGTGATGATCCTGTAAGTGTCTTCTGATTTCTATATTTATTCATACTTATGATATTTTACCACTCAAAGCTTAGGGCATTCTCTCTAGGCTTCAACTTTGTTAGGTAAACATCCAATCCAATCTAAAATCTTCAATGTATATGTACAATTGTCAAATTAAATGAAACTAACTATTTTTAATCTCTGAAGAGTAGTAGTGCTTCAGCATTATGCCATTTACTCGTCCATATAGCATATCTAGTCCATCCATTTCTTTCATATAGAAAGCATTGTTACCTCTGTAACCATAAATAACATAAGGTCCTTTCCATAGAGAATTAAATTTTCCATGTTTACCTTTGTCTTTTGTTCTTCAATCCCATTTTAACACTTTGTCTCCAATGTAGAAATCATCTTCTTTACTCTTTTTTTCAAAAATTTTCTTTATCTTATCCTGGATAACTTGAGACTTAATGTAAACCTCTTCTCTTGTTTGCTGCAAGTGAATGATTTGATTAATCTTTCTTTGAATGTCATTTGGCTCAACTTGTAATTCTTGGATAATTTTCATTACTGGTACTCCTAAGGAAGATGGAAAAACAACATCCATTCCATATACAAGTTGGTAAGGAGATGTACCAATAGAGTTTTTGGTTGTGAGTCTATTTCCCTATAAGGCATTGACTAACTTCTTATTCCAAGTCTTTTTTTTTTATCTTCAAGTAACTTTTTGATGATGTTTACAAGGCTCTTATTTGAAGATTCAGATAGGCCATTACCTTGTGCGTAATATGCAGTAGAATGGCCTAGGTTAATGTGATATTTATGGTAAAAGTCAATCATCTTCTTAGATTTGAATGCAACAAGAAAAATAAAAACATATTGAATTCATGTTTAATGTTTCAGTGATTGTTGTTTTACGCAAATCATGTTTTATCAATTCTGTCAAAGGCATTGGTATTTTTAACTTTGCAATTTCAGTTTGTATATTGAATGAAGGTTGTGATTTACTTATTTGAAGTAACTCTTCCTTAGTAACTGTAGTTTGATTAGGTTTATCTTGTTTTTCTACAGTTATGTTTTCATTTTCTATTTGAGTTTCTTGTGTCTTACTGCTCCCAGTTTTCTTTTTAGGAATGGTTTGAGAAGAAGTAGATGTTTTTTAAGATTTTGAATTTTCAGAAGCTATTTTTGCACTGGCAGCTTTTGGATCTACTTGTTACACAACATTTTTTCACTGTCCCTGCAATCCCCATCTCGCCCATTGGAGGGTCATTTCTGTGATCAATAAGCAGTGTTATGCCTTGCAAAGACCATCATTGTGTCCCTTTACATGAGAGTAATATTCCTTCTATTGACAATTCCTTGAGCAGAGGCTCAAAAACCCTTATTTTTTCCTTGGTGCGGGTAATTAGTTATGCCCTCGCGCCGAAGGGGAATATTAACACTCGGCCCTACGGCAACTAGCGCTCTGTCCTAGTTTTCCACCTACACCAAGATATTTATGGAATGCTTTTTAAAAATAGAGGTGGAGATTCCACTCCAACCACGTCGAGGATGAGTCATTGGGAGAGGTTGAAATGATAAACCACAGACTCCCTCCTTTAGTTTATGGTTTCCACCTCTTATGGGAACTCCCTAAAGGATAGGTCTCCCTCCCACCTTTGTAGGGATCCTAACCTCCTCCTTTTCCTCTATAAAAAGAATACATATCTCTTTGTACAAAATAGATGAATAGTTGAATGTTTGACTAGCTGAAGAGCTGAACTTCGAAAAGTATTGGAGAGATAGAATGAGAAGGAATTACGTTCAGAGAGCTTGAGTCCACGCCTTAATCCTGTTTTAATTCCCTGATGTGCATCTGAAACGCACTCCAACTGAACCCCGCTGGAGGAGACTATGACGTCAAAGCATTGGTTGTAACTCTTCCTTCTATTAATACATACACGTGACTATTGTTTGGTTCCCATTTTGTATTATGTTAGATGTTTAATGAAATATTCTTAGCCCTCTTTGACTGGCTAGTAGTTATGAGTGAAATCACTATGTTTTATGTTGTTCTTGTTTTTGTTCTATGTGCAGGTATCTAAGCGTGACTACGAAAGGGTCGTGACTTGCCGAGACAGGAGCGAGAGGCCACTACCACTACAAAAAATATGACAATGTTGGACTCCGGGTAGGTCGATCTACCATGTCTTCTTTCATTCAATAATTAGGAATCAACACTCTAGCATGTCTCTTTGTTTCTATACCCACTTTAGGGATATAGGGATTGTCTCTATCCGTAGAGAGTATTTACCTGCATAACACGACTGATTTTGGATCAACAGTCGATTTTTTGGACTCTAAGTTTGATATTTTAGCAGAATTGGTTGTTTTTACAGTAATAGATTTTTGTGCATCTTTTGTTGTTTGATCAACTTCATCTGTTATGTCAACAATATTAGGACTTGGTGAAATTTTGGGGCAAGAAACTTTGTCGGATGAATTAGAGTTTTTCTTATTTTCCCTAGGGAGAATTTGTAGAACTTTTGTTATTGGGACTTCTCCTCTTTTCTTATTTTCAGTTTGTGTAGATTTCTTAGTAGAAGGCTCAGTGTTTTTCTTACTTCTAAGGTTATATTTCTTATGTACTTCGTTTATACAAAAATCATAACCTTGTTTGTAGTCAAATGATTCACCTGAATCTAATTGAAGTTGTTGCATTTCAAATAAATCTTGGTCTTCGTGAGTGAGAAAGATAGTGTTATCTTCATTTATACAAATTAGATTTATGGTATCTTCATCATCAACATTATTTTGAGAAATTTCAGCATAGTTCTTCTGAAATGGGGGTTTTATTATCTGATCAGGGGCTGATTCTTTTGATTTTCCTGAATTTTTATTTTTCCTAAAATTGGGATTTATGATTTGTTGTTGATTATCCCATTGAGGTATTCTTTCTATGTTGTCTAATCTACCAATCATTCTCTCTAAATTCTTAGCTAATTGATCTATTTTTCCATCGGAACTAGATGTTTCTTCTTTTATGTTTACTCTCCTCTCGTTCCTCAATCTAGCCTTTCTAGCTAAAATATTTACTTCTACACTAACAACATTTGTTTGCATTCTTTCTAATGTTTCAGCATTTCTTTCACTAAGCTGATAAGCCATGTTTATGTCAAACCATCAGGGAATTTGTGTAGGACAGAATCAAGAGTGGGTTTGAGATTGGTTGGGATTGAATTATAAACATTATTGTATCTAGTGCAATAGTCTTGAACTGTTTCATTAGGAGCTCTTCTCATTGCATCAAATTCAAATAATATTTGGAGTGGATTTTTCTTCTTTTCCCATTTATTCAAAATTACTCTATGAAAGACTACTAAATCAGTTATACTACCAGGATTAAGAACTTTAAACCATTCCTTAACTTCCCTTGTTAATTTTTGTGCAAAAAATCTCATTTGTACATCAGAATCATCTATTTCATGAAGCTCAAAGTAATCTTTCATTTTATTAATGTGTTGTTGGACAGTGTACTAAGTAGTAGCATCAAATTGGGGTATCTTACTTTTGTAATCATAAGGCATGTCATGTAATTGTCCTGGAATAACTAGGGGAGCATACCTAGCAGCCATAGCTTGAATTTTAGCTTGGCTAGGAGGTAGATTCGAATTGATTAGGGTTGTACAGGAAGTACTAGTTGATGCAGTTAATGAAATGACTGATGAAACTAGAATAAAATATCATGAACTAGAAAAGGTGGTAGATGAACTAAAGGATAAAGTTGGGGTGCTAGAAAATGAAACTAGAATATATGAAGAACTACTTGGAAATGAGAATGATGATTTTAAATTTGTAGAAGATAAAATAATGGATGAAGCTGATATGGGATAATATGGAAATAGTATTCTAGGTTTTAAGGGTTTTCTAGCGGTAAATGGATCTATCGGTTGGAATTTAGTGGAAATTATAGATGATGTAGTGGTATCTAAATGAGAAATAGAAGGTTTAGATGTGTATGCTAATAATTCAGCTAATTCAATAGCTTCATTTATTTCCTTAAGAATAGTAGCATTTATCTCTTCAAATTTATCATGAGCTTTGAATATCTTTGATTCAGAATCTCCTGAAATAATTTTCTATTTTGTTTCAAGGAATGAAATAAAAATAGGGTCTGAAACAACACTTTTTAAGTCAGTTTTTGATTTGCTTCTAAACAAAGAATTTTCAAACGTCAAGTGAAACTCTATGTCTTGTAAACTCACTAACTCTTTTGGTAATGAATTGGCTCTATCTAAGGAAATTATTACACCTAAAACTTCTACTGGTTTATTCTTTTTTCTAATTCTGTCTAGATTTTCTACTATAACAGCAGGTTTAGGATCCGGGTTAGACCTGGTATAGTAGATTTTTCTAGAAGCCAAAATTATAGTTTTTTATAAAATGATACTCACAAATTTTAAAACAGTCTTAAAGGAAAAATATAATGAAAAATATTTCCTTAAGACCTATTTTAAGACTCAGGATTGGTTAAGTTACCCAGTGGATTCACCAGTATGTTATCACTCTAATAATTCTTAAGTTGTGAGATTTTCATTTAAAGTCTAAGAACACTAGAGGTAACCACAAACCAACTTTTAAACTCTAGTATCTAGCCTTCCTAGGGTTTGGAGACTATAAGATATTAGGCTAGTTATGATTGTGAAATTTGGTTTTGTTTGGTGGGAAACATCACTTAATGAGATGGATAGTGGGAAATCTGTTTGTCCATTGGGCTAAGGAATCAAATGTCAAGTAGACAGAATTAGGATCAAGGTCAAAAAGTCAAACGTTTTTAGGGCAAGATAGATAAGTCTTTGAGGATTTTGGAAGGATGTTTTGGTGAAGTGTTTTGATTGGGATAAAGAGCAACGAAAGATTCTTCGATCCAGATAAGGAAGGAGTAGTCAGAGGTCAATTGAAAGAGGGAGCAATTAAGGGTTCCCTACTCTGGAAATCAGCAGAAAACATAGAAATGATAAATAGTAAAGACAGGGTGCTTTTAACAAATCCTGAAATAATACTCCTGTTTTATCATTCAAATTTAGAATACATAATGGATGCATGAAAACATGAGAATCTAAAAAATGACAAGTAGAAAGTACTTCACTTCAATGGCTCATCACATGAATCCTGAAATATGATGCTAGATGATTTGATCTAGTCTGCTACTCGAAATTTGCAACAAAAAGCTTCCAAGTCCAACAAAAATGACTATAGAAATCTTCAGCAATTTATTCCACAATAATACTTCAAAGAGTGAAGTATTTATACAAAAATATTTACAAAATATCCTAGAATGCTTCAGGGAATTATCTAACGAAAAATCAAATATCTTTACAACAAAATAGTGACAACTGCTTAACAAATCAGCAAGCTATCCTATTTATCCAAAAAAAATAGAAAATTGTTTGTGAATTAGGTGCAACTGGCTGCCTTGGTGTCCTTTTTGCTGGAAAAGATATTTGAAATATATTTTGAAATATTATCTCTTTATCTTATACTATTTCACTATGATACTCTTTAACTATGATACTCTTTGACCTCTGTAAAAAATGCTTTACTGCTGTAATAAATTCTATTTTGACTGTGAAAAATTCAGCCAACTGTTTTAGCCTTTTTTCTGCACTTTGACTATTATAGTAAGTCAATGAGTGATTTCCAAGCTTCATCATTAGGAAATTGTATCTTTTGCAAACTCCTGAAGTTTTCATCTGCCTCAGTATATCTAGAAAATGTTGGTTTTATGACAAATAAGTGTTTTATCTCCTGCTGCAGAAAAAACAAGTTTTCAAAACTTTTGAGCAAGACCTTCCCTATAAGAATACCTTGTCCATATATCTTGTCCACCTGCTCTTTTGCATACTCTCTGATTTTCTTATTGTAGTCCTCCTGTGGCATGAGTTTATCATTAATGACCAAAATGTTAGGCAAACTTATTTGCCTCAAGTTTTCAAATTTAACCATAAAATTGGTTATGGCTATGTTTGTTTTTTCACATTTCTCTTCAAGTTGTTTCATCAGATTATTCTTTGAAATGACTTTCCTTATTTCAAGGATTGTCTCTGTCCTATCAGTGATTTGTATTTCTTCCAACTCCTGCTTGTTTTTGTTTTCTAGAAACTTTATCAATTCTATGGCTTGCTCAGGTTTGTCACCTAGCTCATCTTTTGTTTTCTAAATCTCTGCTTGTGTTTCCTTTAGTAAATCCCTCTGCTCATATATTACCTAAATTGATGGCCAAACGTCATTTATGGCTTCAATGATTTTACTCCATACGTGATTATTTACATAAGAAATTGGCTCTTTCAAGGTCAAATCTTTTTGTAAATTCTTCAACTCAGTATTTAAGCTGTTAGCCCTTTGTTCATGAGTTTTAGCATTGATTTGAGCTATATTTTTGGTGTCTTTAATATTTTCAATCACTTTGTTCAATCTGTTAATCTCATTTGTTTGAAATGACATTTCTTCCATGGCTTTTACTAGTTTACTAGCCTCATTACTAACAGGTAATCATTCTTTATTTCTTTGTGTGAGGAAGATGCCTCCAAATTTTGTTGTTTCTCTATGACCTGAGTGTTTGAATTAACAGTATTTCCTTCATTTAAAATCTTTGTTGCTAGCTCATTTGTATTGACTGTATTAGCATATTTATTTATCACTGGAACATTTGTGTCTTCTACATCTATGGTCACTTTTCCTTTATCAACATAATTTACTTTAGGCTTTTTATTGTATCTAATTTAAACCTTGTCTCAGTTTTTGTCTCAGCAGTATATGTACCTTCTTCTCTAACTCTCTTAGTAGCTTTTTCTCCTTGATTTTCACTTTGCAAGGTGTGACTAGTATCACCTTTTTTAATTGCATCCACCAAAGTGTTTTCGTTCTTCAAACTTTCTTTTTAACTACATCTACTAGTATCACCATGAAAATGAATCTTTATTCAAGAATGCTGTTAGAGGTGATGCTATTCTCTCATAATTCTTAACAAACTTGCGATAGTACCCTGTTAACCCAATAAATCCTTGTAACTGATTTATGATTGTTGGGACTTTCCATTCCTTAATTTCTTTAATTTTTTTATGGTATACCTTAACACCCTCGTGAGATATAATGTGACTCATATTTTCCACCTCTTCTACTCCAAAGAAACATTTGGATGTTTTTTCATATAACTGTTTCTCCTCCAATAGTTTGAGAACCCTCTCAACATGTTGAACATGATCCTTCCAAGACCTATTGTAGATTAGTATATCATCAAAAAATAGTAGAACAAATATTCTAAGGAAGGGTTTGAAAATGGAATTCAACAACCCTTGAAATGTAGAAGGTGCATTGGTAAGGCTAAAAGGCATGACCAAAAATTCATATTGACCCTCATGAGTTTGAAATGCTATTTTTGGAATATCTTTAGTCTTCATTCTAATTTGATGATCTCCTGAATGAAGATCCAACTTGGTAAAATAAATTACTCCATGTAATTCATCCAATAATTCATCAATCACAGCAATGGGTAATTTATCTTTAATAGTGAGCTTATTGAGCTCCCTATAATCTGGAAACATGGGCCATAATCCATCGTTCTTGTGCACCAATACTACTGGAATAGAGAAATAACTTTGAGTAGGTTGAATAATACCAGGCTCTAACATTTCTGCAATCATACGTTCAAATTCGCTCTTTTGGACATAAGGATATCTATAAGGCCTGATGTTTGGAGGAATACTTCCTGGAATCAAATGAATAGCATGATCAGGATCATGAATAGGTGGGAGTCCTTTGGGAGTTTCAAACACCTTGAAATGTTTGTCCAAGACATTTTGGACATTTGGAGAAATAGATGATTTTGATGTTGGAACATTTAGTGAGCATAATTGTGAAATTATGCCTCGTTGTTCTTTATTCATAAGATTTTTCATGACATTAAAGCTTATTATCTTTTCCGGCTTCCCTGTGATACCCTGTAATTTGAATTCCTTTCCTTCTGAAAAAAAATTCAAGAAAAGTTCTTGAAAATTAAAATCTATCATCCCCAAAGATTGCAACCATTGTATTCTTAGTACAACATCAACACCTCTCATTAGAATGGAAAGCATTGGACTATTCAATACATATTCCCCCATGGTTAGCTTGATATTATGGAATTTTCCGAAGAAATTTATCGTTCCTCGATTTGCAACCATCACTTGACATTCTAGTGCTAGGTATAAGAAACAATTCAATTCCTTGGCTACCTTACAATGAATAAAAGTATGGGTACTACCTGAGTCAATCAACATTATTACCTTTTTCTTCTTGATATGTCCTTCTATTGTGAGAGTTTGAGGAGTGGTAATTCCTACCAATGCATTACATGATATGGTCAGGCTCATTTCTTCTTCTTCTAGGGTTGGTTCCTAGTGTATATCCTATTCTTTTCAAGTTTCTTATTCATTTTATTCCCCATCTTCACAATCTATGAAAAATAATTTCTTCTCAGCACACTTATGACCTTTAGTGTATTTGTTATCACAACTGTAGCAAAGGCCTTTTTCTCTTTTTCCTTTGAATTTGTGTGGTATGAACCTTGTAAGTTGTGAAAGTCTAGGAGTAGAAACACTTCCATCTTTATAGATGTGAGTGGTAGGCTTCCTTGTCGCCATAATTTTACATTGAATTTTTCTTGCCAACCTAAATCCCTTCTCCAATGAATCAGGTTCCCAAACACAAACCTCATGTTGGATGTTATCCTTTAAAGTACCTATGAAGAAATCAATCATGTGTTCCTCTGCAATATCAGTTACCCTTATATTCAATTTTTGGAATTCCTCAATGTGCTCCACCACTGAACCCTTTTGTTTTAGATTTATCAATTGACTAAAAATGGTGTTGCTATCTGTATCCTCATAATGTGCTATCATTTCCTCCGTAAAAATTAACCAAGTGATAACTTTTTTATGGGAGAAAAGCCACCGATACCATACAAATATATTTTGTTCTAAATATAAAGTATCAATGTGTACCTTTTGTGTGTTTTGCACATTATTGAGATAAAAATATTGCTCCATCTGTAGTACCTATGTTACAGGATCCTTGCCATCAAACTTCCTCATATCGATATTTGGAATATAGTGGGTCTTCCATCCATCATTATAGTTTATGAAATCATGATTAAAATTTATTTTATTCTCATCATGAGTTTCCTCTATTATATTCTGGCCATTAGGAAACATTTCTTCTATCAAATTTGTCAAACCTTCCATGTATGCTTTTAGATCATTCTTCACATTTTCCATTTTTTCATTGATCTTAGCTTCCATGTCATCCATGAAATTCTGCAAACCATCCATCTTAGCTTATATGTCTTTCTTCAAACCATCCATCTTAGCTTCCACACCATTCTTCAGAACTTCCATTCCATTTTTTTTTTTGCTCTTTGCAAAAGTGAAATTTGGTGCAATTGCTCTTGTAATTTTGATATGTCATGTTGCATTTCTTCATCTTCATGAGTCATAGTAGAGCCTTATGAAGGTTTAACGGGTGTTGAATTATTTTTAGTGGGAATTTTAGAACCCAATACTGATATCTTTTCTATAATATTCCATTGGAATCAATTCAAACTGATTCTTCAAACAAGACTTAGGCAATTCAGAAAAAAAATACACATGTTTTAATTGCTTTTGAGGAGCTCGATATTGAAACTAAATTATATAAGAAATTTAAGATCTTCAATATATGAAATTTGATTTTTTAGTATCCCTCTAAATCTTATTTCAAATGCCATAGGTCTGACCTGATTTATATTCTTCAAGGAAAAGTTATGCCCATTCTCCTGCAATGACCTAATTATGGACTGGTTCAGTAGAGAGAACACGTACGACGTGCCTCGTGTCATTTTTTTCTCTTCTGGCTCTGAAATTGATACACAAGAAACTAAATTTCATGTACTTGTGGCCAATTTTTACAAAATTCCAATTTGATTCATAGAGATAGATTTATGATGATTTTCCCACGGTCACCTATCTGAGATGAAATTCAAGATCCTAAAAAAACCCTAAATTCCACAGATCATATCTCCAAAAATATTGGGAACCAAGATCTAAAATTTTTACACGAATTTCCTTAGGATTTTGGCTTAGTGTGATAAAAATTTCAGCTTCTGAACCTTTTTATAAAAAAAATTATAGCTAAAACACCAAGATGACTTGTTTGGAGCAGTGAAACCCTAGAATCCAAAGATCTGATACCAAATGTTATGTAACCAACTCCAAAAATAGAATAAAAGATAGATCAACGCCTTAAAAATAAGCCACTTCAAGGGGCAAACCTCCTTTACATTACATAAATGAAAAATTATTGGATGATACAAATGAAAAAACCTCCTTCTATATATAGGAGTCCATGGGGTCACAATATAATCCCAGTTGACCTAACAATAATAGTGTAAGGGCACAATAATAACAATATTGGGGTTACATGGGTAAAAAAATAACAATAAGGGGGCTACACTAACAATAATAAGGGACTACACTAGTAATATAGGGACCTAACAGTTTTGGTGCCCCAAACATACATAATTAATTGGCAGCTAATGGGGAAGGAGTAAGCTTAAATTTTTGGTCCCAAGTGACCAGTCGAATTTGCCAAAATAATTTTTGGGTTTTTCTGGGTTTGTGGTGGGGAGACCAAGATTAATTTGGCAGAATTTTCTGAGCACTTTTGAAGGCTCAAACAAGGGTCCATTCTAGGCAGTAGTTGTAGAATTTCTAGAGTCAGCGCAAAGGTTGAGGACATATTATTTCCTTGCATCTGGGGTAAAATTTTTCTCACCTGAGATTGTTTACCTTGATTTGCTAGGATGAATTCATCTTGTTGAAATTATTTTTCTAGAGCCTAATTCATTCTCCAAGGCCTAAATTATTTTTCGGAGCTAGATTTATCTTTTGGGGCAAGGTATTTTAATGAGCAATGTATCATATGTAACAAAATGCCAATAATGCATCATTTCTGTTGGCATTAGTTTCATTTCCGATTGATGGCTGTACAATGTATTAATGTATGTAGTGTGCTTTTGTGATACCTTTCATTGTTATCATAACTTTGTATTGTTTCCATAAACATGGGGTTGTTAAAATATCTCCTAAACCCACATGGCAGCAAAACTGTTGAAGATTTGAACCACAGTGTTTCTATGGACCAAGAGCACAAGAATAACAATAGACCTTTCTCAAAGGGGGTCTATGCCATTCTTCAAAAGGGGAAATCTAGGGACCTATAGAAAGAACCATAAATAGAGCACAAAATCCTTACACTTGGGACATATTTCAAATGCATGAAGATCACATGGAGAGTTTTTTCCAAACTTGAGGAACTTGATCAAATCCTTTCCAAAGTAAAACAATTAGATGGGGGGAAATTAATTTGGGCCTTAAAACCATGTATGTTTTCTCTCATACAACCCAAGTTCTTGGAGGAAACTTGTGGAGCGGTCACACTTCCAGTTCAAGCTTGTCTCAGCAACATCATGAGACTAATCGCCCCTACAACCCCTTACAGCGATGACATTATAAGGAGATTTTTCAGACTGATGGTAGGGACCTTTCAGGATTTGAACAACAGTGCAGGCTCTACCTTTGGGAAGAATCATGTGGTTTTAGAAGTCATGGCCATGACCAAGACTTGTGAGATCATGTTTGATCTTGAGTGAGATAGCTCAATTCTAAAAATGTTCCAATTCTTCTTTAGCATTAGGAGACATTATCCTGACACAATAATAGAACACTTTTAGTCCATATTATCATCATGTATGAGATATCGTGATTCCATTTGCAGGGAATTACAGGCTAGAATGTTGACCATTTGGAGGAAAGAGAAGTTGGTCTCCTTGCTGCTTATGAGCTAGCCCAAGGGCTGGTTAAGAAGAACATTGGGGTATTCAGGAAACATATGACCAGGGAGTATTTGCTCCAGTTTGGTGGATGAGATAGAAAAAATAAGTTGAGGAGGACGGGACTTTGCTTCATCTACAAAGAACCTTGGGAATCAGGTCACTCATGCTTGAGAGATGTCGATAAGGGGGAAGAGATAAAGCAGGAGGACATTCCTTCTGTGTATCAGGAGGTGGATTCTTCTTTGGATGAGTCTATGGGGTTATATGAGGACACTATTGGGAGCATGAGAAGTCATATGGAGTTGATGACAGTAGGCTATATTTGTATTCCAATATGTGTGATGAGTAGTCAGAGGACTATATGGGAGATATCCAGGATCACGATTCACTTTTGATGATTCAGCCGAAGCAAGATATGGTGGAGTCTGATTCAGCTAAGGAGGAGGCTATGCATATTGTGCATGATAGTCCTTGGGGGGAGAGATATATGGAGGCTCACATTGAGGCTCACATTGAGTCTATGATGGATATGCTGCTAACCTTGGAGATACCCATTGAGGAGGAGCGGACAGATGCATGGGAATCTAGTACGATGACAATATTTTGAGATACTTATCCTCAAGAGACGTTGGAGGTTGATGGGATAGTTCTGCGGGAGGCTAGTAGATAATAGGATTATGAAATTTCTGATCAAGAGAGGGAGGAGTTATTGAAGATGGTGGTGTATCCATCTTTGGGCTGACCCATTGATGAGGTGTTGGTCGATGCACATACAGTTAGCAGGACTGCAGTACTTTTAGGTAGCAACACTCTCTAGGTGTACATAAATTGGACTTGCAACATATATTTCCCACTTTGGACTATTATAGAGAGAGGGGCCTTATTTTTGAGGAAGTTCTTGTTGACATGCGGGACAAAGCAACATGAGTTGAGTATGGGCTGGAAAAAACACTCTAGACATGTTTCGTATGCTGATGTCACTACATTGGGTTGTTATTCTAGGATAGATTGGTGGGAGATCATGATTTGGTACCCTATTGATGGTACGATCTTCTACGTAGGGAGCATAGCAGAGCAAGGACCCTTAGACATGACAGTTGCAGGAACTTATAGTTGGCAATGGGGCACAGGTAGATATTTCTTCAGGATTCCATCTCGAGTTCAAGAGGACAGGGTTAGCATGAGATCAAGTCAAGAGTTGGATTGGAGAGAGGTGGTGAGTTGGTATCCTACTAATAGATTATCATTCTTAGTCACGGGTACACTTCGGTAGGATAAATTGGACAAGAGAGATGTTACATGTTCCATTGGGCTATGGATTATGGACTGACAGTCTAGTAGTATTTCAATAGCACTATCTTGACATTCGCAGATCAGGGTTGACCTCAGCATAGACTGGAGGTTGGAATTGAGAGAGTGGCTGAGTTGGTCCTTGCTTCATGGGGCGACAACTATAGCTAGAGACAGTGTGAAGTCCGAGCCATGTGATTTGAGAGATGATTGAACATGGTAGTGTAGGGATTTCTGTGTAGAGATTGATGATAGGCATGGGGAGATATCTGTTTCAGATCTCGGTATAGAGGTATCTATTATGGGTGATTTAACACAAGATCATAGTAGCACCCAGGGATTTGTGTGAGATCCGGGAATTGGGTCTCGATTGCATCGGGCCAATAGGCTGGCCCACATATTTGGATTTCTTGACGGAAATAAATATTGGGGAGAAAGGTCTGTAATATTCCTTTTTTGGTGTCACCTATGACAGGGTTAGGATGGAATTCAAGAGTTGGGAGTAGATAGGTCATAGGTATAGGTTGGGAGGAAACCTGAGGAGTTTCTATTAGGACTGGTGGCATTTTATTTATATATTCCATCATCCACAATTTTTTCCTTTCATTCTGGTGCATTCCGACAACTTTAAAAAAAATGAGTTATTATGGGCTTAGTTAATTATGCTCAAGGTGGCATTCCGCGATGGATACGTGATAGAATACCTTAGTGTAATAGCTCATTGGAATGGAGACAAGAATACCTACATGATGGGGTGGTTGGACATGAGCTTCAGTGACCTAAGGATACATGGTAGCCAATTTACTCTTTGTGGCATTAAAAATGAATATTTTAGTTGGAAAATAAGAGGGAAAAGTGCTCCATGATTAAAATAATAATAAAATAAGGCTCTAGAAGGATCCATGAGATCTATAAAAGAAGAGGAGGAAGCCATTGAGGAATATCTTGGATTTGATACCTTTTCTTGTATGTGAGGTTGAGAACCTAGTTCTCTACTCCATTGGTAGCCCCATCTTAAATTTAGATAACCATGGTGTTCTATGCTTGATGCACTTTTATTTCAATATTTCTTAGGCCTGATACAAAATAGAAATCATATAAACATGAAAGTAAAATGTTGATAGAATACAATAATAGATAAATAGAAGACAAGCCAAATATATTATATTTACAATTCCTTTTGTCTAGCAAAGATATGAGATGTTGTTGCATTACGACAGTCAACAGGATGCTTCAACCAACAAAGTCTTTTTTGGTCAGCCAATATTCCATTAGTCAGATAGCTCATCACAAGTTAGCACTAGTAAACCCAAAGTCAACGCAGAAAAGACAATTCATGTAGCAATATAAAAGTCAACGCAACAAATTAGGCCTTTGGTCAAATATCCCAGAATTCCTCGATTTTAGTGCCCAGCAATACAGCCTCCTAAAATCGTATTTTTGGCATAAGATGGAGGTCAAATGACCAAGGGTTTACCATGGTCAACTCTGCAACAAAAGGCCCTAAACATATCCGTAGAAAATAGTAGCTATGCTCCACACATGTGAGGGTAAAAAGGCCTTCAAAGGCTACCAAACCAATCAGATCACAATGAGAGAATGTGTGATGACTTGGTGATGAAATGACCTCCAAGTCTCTCTAATTTATATCCATCAATGAGGGCATGTGACACATCTATTATACATATGATCCTACATTACAAATATCACCGACCTTGCACATGTGGAAAATAAATTCAAAACAAATGTTCTTCTCATCTGATCAAGATGATCTTTAGATCAATCTTGGACCTCTCTGAATGAGGAATCTAACAAAAATAGGACCATCATCATATGTGCAATGCAACATGGATTTTGGACATAGTTTCCCAAAATTAACACTCCCTCTCAACGAAGGAGAACTCCATTTGTCCACAAGTGCCATCCATTAGTGCCATCATGTACTTTTACAAAACATTGTGTGCCATCCTACCGTAACTTGCTTTTTTGGCTCTTTCTCAAATAGAAATAAAGGTGAGTCACAAAGGCATCACACTCAGTTGAACTAAAGTCAGATTAGTGGTAAAAAAATCTCTTAGACTCAAAAAGAGTCTCATACTAACCTGAAGTTATTTTACTGACCCAAAATCAATTTAGAGGTAAGAACGCCATCATACTTGATCCCAGATCAAGGTTTGGACACATGCCATCCTATACATAAAGAGTACGAAAATATCTGATGCATCCATCGGTCTTGCTATTGGTCTCTATCCACATTTCCCACCTCATTAGCCAAATGATAAGTACTTCCCATGAGTCTAAAACTCCACGGGTAGGATGCATGCGGGGCATAGATCAAAGAGAGGCAAACCAACTCAATATTATAATGGTGGGGAATAATCATAGCAAGGTTCAGAAATCGTAACCCCATTTTTTATTATAGCTCCAAGAAGCTATCCCCAAGCCCCCTGGAGCTCCCAAAGGTCATATTTGAACTCAAGCAGGACCCTCAGAATACCGACTTTCCACAATTCAAAGCTTCTCACGGAAGGTTAGGAACTTGACCTTCCCTAAGGGATTTGTGAGAATACCCATGACCTGCCCATCAAATCCTATATGGTTGAGCTTTATGGTGCCTCATTGTACCATTTACAGGACAAAGTGATACCTAATATCAATATGCTTGGATCGATTGTTGAACACGAGATTCTTAGAATGATGAACCCCACTCTAGTCATCACAAAGGATAACGGTGGTATCTAGCACATTCTTGAACATCTCACTGAAGAGATTTCACAACTAAATAGCTTCACAACAGGACATACATGACATAATGTATTCTGCCTCAGTGGTGCATAGAGCCACCGACTTCTTCTTCCTACTCATCTAAGGTATCGAATCAGAACTGTGGGCGAAGTAACATCTTGATATGCTCTTGCAATCCACCACACTACCAACCCATTCAACATCAGTATATCCATGGAGTCTCAAACTCCAAACAGTGTATCTCAGCCCATGGTAGATGGTGCGCCGAAGATATCTCAATGGGTTCTTAGCACCAATCCAGTGAATGTAATGAGGATCAACCATATGTTGACTCAAAGTATTCACTGCAAAACATACATCTAGATGGGATTTCATAAGAACATCAGGGCCCCCATGAGTTGTGGATACTCGGTAGTGTTTTCTAGCACGGGCCCAACAACTTTTCTGCTCAACTTCTTAAATTTGAGTTCCATCAGTGTCAACACAGACTTATAGTCCACCATACCAAATATCTCAAGCAGCTTCACGACACGTTTTCCTTGAGAATGGAAAATCTTGCTTGGCCTCTGCCAGAAATCCAAGCCTAGGAAGTAGTGCATCAATCCTAGGTCTTTCATCTCAAACTCAAAAGCTATCTCCTTCTCACACTGAAAAATGAGAGGGTCAACACCTGTCAGGAAGAGATTATCCACATAGAGAACCAGAATGAGAGGTATTTCTCTATCAACCTTAAAATTTAGGTTTGGATCAACATTATTTCGAGTGAAGCCCAACTTCATCAAGTAGCTATCTATCCTCTCATACCAAGCCCTCAAGGTTTTCCTCAACCCATAGAGGGTTTTATTAAACCTGCATACATGGGTGTATCTATCTCAGACTTCGAACCCCAGAGGTTGCTCCACGTACACCCCTTCCTTTATAGATCCATGAAAAAAAAGGGTCTTCACATCCATCTGATGTAGACTCCATCCTTGCGTAGAAGGAAGGGAAATAATAGATTGTATCATGTTGTACAGTGGGCCATAGGTGAAAATATATAATCAAAATCTCTGCCTTCTTTTTGAGAAGCCTCGGGCAAGAAATATTGTCTTGTCCTTTTAAACACTTCCATCATATCCATGTTTGATCTTATAGAGCCATTTCGAGGTGAAAAAACATGTGTCCTCTGTTCTCGGGACCACTTCCTAGACATCATTTTTCATAATGGACTCATATTCTTCATACATAGCATCCTTCCAGACTTGATGCTTTATGACTTCTTCAAGTGATCTAGTCTCTTATTGTACTAACATACTCATGGCTGCTAGATACCCTTGGTATCTGTTCGACTTCTTGATTTCATGGAATGTTCCCCTTGGGGAAACATGTCTGTCAGCATCTATGAGAGTATCCCAGATCCATGAGGGTCTTCCCTTATTTGAAGGAGGCAGATCAATGGGATCCATAGGTCCTTCAACATCAGGCAACAGGTTATCCTTCAGCTCTTCTTGCTTCCCTGATTCTTAATCTTCTTTGAATCCCTCAGAGCTAGGAAGATTTCTCAGTTTCTTGAGGACAAAATTTTCATCGAAGGTGACATCGTGGCTTATCTCCATTTCTCTTTGACCAGGAACATAGATTCTATATTCTTGTGAAGTTTCACTGTAGCACAGAAACATTCCCTTCTTTCCAGAAGCATCCAACTTGCTTCTATTTTCTTTCGGCACATGAAAGTAAATAGGAAAACAAAAAACTATAAAAGGAGAAATGTCATGTTTCTTACTAGAGAAGACTTCTTCAGGGGTTTTGGAGTCTAGAGTGGAAAGCGTGCATCTATTTTGAACATACACAGCAGTGTTCACAACTTCTCCTCATAGAAACTTCTGAAGACCTTGGTCACACAGCATGGCGTAGGAAGCATCCACAATGGTCATGTTCTTTCTTTCAGCAACACCATTTTTCTTAGGAGTGTATGCAGTTTTGGTTTCCCTCTCAATGCCAGCTTCTCTTCAAAATTCTTTAAACTCATTTGACTCATACTATGTCCCATTGTCGATCCTCAAAACTTTTATTTTCTTCTGGGTTTGATTTTCCACCAAGGCCTTGAAGGTATGAAACGATTTGAATGCTTCGTCCTTCTTCTTCAAAAAATATATCCAGGGCTTGCGAGATAAGTCATCTGTAAAAGTCATGTAATAGGAAAATCCTCCCAAGGATATCATAGGTAGCATACCAGATAAGTCATAATGTATCAACTGAAAGACATCAGTTATCTTTGTGACACTTGAGGCGAATGGTCCCTTCGTATGCTTCCCTTCGGCACAACTCTGACATATACCTTCATGATCATCTCTAAATTTGGGCATCCCTATCACCACCTTCCTTGCTTCGGGAAGGGCTTTGTAATCAAGGTGTGCAAACCTCTGGTGCCATAACTCTATTTGAAGAGTTGTATCACATGACATAGCCCCAAATGGACTTCCTCCAACTTGTTAGAGTGTATCAACTCTAAAACTAATAGAAAGATATTTCTTTAATTCCTTCTTCCAGATAAGTACCCTTCCATCAATGAATTCCTCCTTGAACCCTTTGTCTTCCATTTTCGAAATGGGCACCAGGTTCAGCTTCAAGTGAGGTGCATACAACACATCTTGTAATCAGAGGACTTGACCTTGAGATAGATGGAGGGTCATAGTCCCTGTCCCTTTCACGGGATAGGTGGAATTATCTCCAAGGATAATTTCCATATTAGTATCATTCTCAACCAAATCAGAGAGGGCTTCTTTATAACCAGTGAGGTGCCTTGAATCACCACTATCAATCAACCAGACATCCAAGGTGTTGGGTGCAGATGTAGCAGAGAGGGAATTTATATTATTATCAACAACATTAAACTCATCGTACCTGGAATTTCTTGACCTCTTGAAAGGTTTCCCATTTCCACTACGATCAAAGGGAGCCTTCCTTTTTCCTTGGAACTTGTTTTTCCTGCCATTCCTTCTCAAGTTTTTATTATCATCATCCCTGGGAGAGTCCCTTCTATTAGGGAACTCTCTTGCATAGTGACCAGAATTCTTACAAGTGTAAAATCTTCCATTCCTTCATTTTGGCCCCTCTCTACCATGGTTTTGATTTCTCTGGCCACCATCATTCTTCTTCTTTGCATGAGCGGCAGTAAGGTCACTTCCATTTCCATTAGAGGCATACTCCATCATTTTTTTTCCTCTTGAGTGCATCTCATCAATATTTCACCAAAATCAAGAATCACATTATTATTATAATGGTATTGAGTACATGCCAATCACGGGGGAGACCTCCAAGTGGAATAATAACGATCTCTTGATCCAATATTTCTTGCCCAATAGTTAGGAGGTTATTCCTGATTTGAGTGAGCCTCATAAAATAGGATTGAATACATTCATCCTTACCCTTCTTGATATTATTCAATTTATTCTTGAAGAAGAGGTTTTGATTAGAATTTCTAGACCTAAACATGCTCACAAGCTTATCATACATCTCTTTAGATGTCTTCAGCTCAGAAATATAAGCAACCAAGTGCTTATGAATAGAATCTTGAGTAATCATATTTTCTTTGATTTCCCCTTTTCTATACTTCGTCTTCATGGTAGCAGCTGCATTTGATGGAGGCTCTTGAATTTTCCCCTACACATAGTCCATGACATTTTTATCTTCTAGCACCAAATCCAAGAATATCTTCCATGCATGATAATCAGATTTATCAGTCAATTTATCATCAGCCTTGAAACCTTCTAGGTTGAGGAGGCCATTTTTCCTTGATAGGATATCTTCCTTCATATATTTCTTCTAACACCAGCTTGGAATCTTGGATTTTTTCTTCACCTCAGCTCTAATTCCATGTTAAATTTAGATAACCATGGTGTTCTATCCTTGATGCACTTTTAATTCAATCTTTCTTAGGCCCAATACAAAATAACAATCATCTAAACACGAAAGTAAAATGTTGATAGAACACAATAATAGATCAATAGAAGAGAAGCCAAATAGATCAGATTTAGAATTCCTTTTGTCCAGAAAATATATGAGATATTGTTGTGTTACTGTAGTGAATATGACGCTTCAACCAGCAAAGTATTTCTCAGTCAGCCAATCTTCCATGTGTCAGATAGCTCATCACAAGTCAACGCTATTCAACCTATAGTCAACATAGAAAAGTAAATGTAGGTAGTAACAGAAAAGCTAACGCAACAAATTAGGGCTTCAGTCAAACAACCCAGAATTCTGAGATTTTAGTGCCCAGCAATATAGCCTCCTAAAATTGGATTTTTGGCAAAATTTGGAGGTAAAACAACCAAGGGTGACCACGGTCTACGCCGGTCAACGATGCAACAAAAGGCCCTAAACACATCCGCATAAAACAACAGCTATGGTGCACATGTGTCAGGAAAAAAATACCTCCAAAGGCTACCGAACCAATTAGATCACAATGAGAGAATGTGTGATGAGTTGATGATGAAATGACCTCCAAGTCTCTCCAATTTATATCAATCAATGAGGGTGTCTGACACATCTATTAGGCATGTGAACCTACATTACAAATATGGCCGACCTTGCACATGTGGAAAATAAATTCAAGAATAAATGTTCTTCTCATTCGATCAAGATGATATTTATATCAATCTTGCACCTCCTTGAAAGAGGAATCCAACAAAAATATGACCATCGTCATATGAGTAGTGCAACATGGAGTTTTGACCTACTTGCCCAAAATTAACACCTAGTGATGGACACCCTCGGGTATGTTGTCGAGTGTTAGACAGAAACCCAACTCTATTTGAGGAGACTTCATTCAAGAGTTTCATGGATCTTCAGGGATATTGGATTGAGGATCATTCAGACTCTCAATTGGTACTTTTTTCAGTTGATTTGGTGGCTGCTGTTGTTCGAGGTACAATGCAATTGTTCAATTTTTGTCAAGGATCAGTGCAGTGTTGCAAAAAATTCTTGTGGCCAACTCTATTTCAGTTATCTCAGCTATTTCTTAATTCAACATGTAAATCCCAGTTTATATTATAATAAATCCGAGTTTATTTTCCGCATTATGGTGTTATGAAATTGTATGTGCAAGTATGTCTTATTACATGGCAATCTTCTGTTAATAAAATGTTGATTTTATGGTAAATTATGGGTTAGTAAAATTTCTACAAAAATAGATCAAATATCCCATTTGAGATAATACATTTATCCATGTATTTTTAAAATTTTAGAGAATAATGGTTATGGTTCATGCTGTGTTGACTATTTTGTGCTCATTATGGAAGAAAAATGTTAAGAGATAGACATCAAGGCTCAATAATGCATGTTTATCTACCACATATCGAGCCAAATATTGTAATGTAGAGGGCTTAATATGGCTCTACCTTATATATTAATTTATATTCATGTTATTTTTAGAATAATGGTCTCATGGGTATGCAATAAAGGGCCATAATCATGAAGATATTTTAATTTTTCATGTGCTTGATATTGTTTTTTTTGTGTAAGCTTGGCATGACTACATCTTCAGCATGTCCAATATATCACCCCAATCAGGGCAGGGAATTGAAACGGTGACTTCACATCAAGAAGTGTCTTAACAGAGCATCTGATCACTGTCTATCCAAGACCTCGTGGAGATGTGCTTGCTATTGTTATTTAAATAATATATGACAAAAAATTATGTGTTATGTGGTAACATAATAGAATGTGTTGATCACTTGTGGAAAAACTATTTATGGTAAATGTACTTCAAAGTACTGGCTCCACGAGATTTTTATAGTTCTTAAAAAAGAATTAGAAGTTTACTTGTTTCATTAACGTATAATACTCTCGTATTTATCGTTTAAGGGAATGACCCTAAATTAATTTTGATAGCAGTAAAGGTGTGTTGACATTGACACTTTAATCATTAATAATATTTAATAAAGTCAAAGACGAAATAAAAACCTTATACATGGGAGAGAAAGTATTATATCTTCTTAAATTAGTTCATTTTCATTTTATGTAAATGATTTTTTTTTCATAGTTTAAAGATAACCATATGGATAAATGGAGTTATATCTTAGTTTTCCACTTGGGAGATTATACCCAAAGAAAGATTATTAGTCTTATAAACATTCAAACATACAATTCAACATTTTGTGGCAAAGAAAACAAGAAACTAAATTGTATAGCATAGCCACTGGGGTTATATCCTAATGGAAAAAACAAATAAGGTACCAAAGTAACTAAGAACAATGATTAGATAAAAACCATTCATTGAAATATTGAAGAGACAAAGGCATCCCCAAGTATAGGCTCCTTCCTACCAGTAGGGTAACAGTGTGGCTTCAAGTGAATGCCCATATGCACTCCAATATGACCAAGCATCTAACCCATGTTCCTCTTTTTTAATTGTAATTCATCCAATAGGATGTGAATTTCCTCTTCTTCATTTCAATCGAATAGAACATGTCCAATAAGAATCTTTAAGTGGTAATAAGTATAAAAATATACATATATTACTAATAATGAGCTTGGGATTTTCTTATTCTGGGTCTCTAATCATGAGTGTCTACTAATACCTCCATATTTTTTAAAAATTCTCATTCTCTAGATAATTCCCTCTTAGTTAAGTTATTTATTCTTGAATATATGGAGGAATATTTTTCGATAAGTGTTGAATTGAGCTCTCCACTCTCAATTGAATGTAGGACCTTGCATGTTTCTAAAATAGGTTGTGCTCCTTCTACTATAGAACCATTAATTTAGCATGGTGAGTGTGGGAGAATTGAAAGGTATATTTCCTAAAACAGAGGAAAAGATACTAGGTGGATATAAAAGGATACTAGTCTCCCCACTCTTCCTTCAAAATAGAGATTCCAAAGGAAGGTATAAAAAGGGGTCTAAGGTTAGAAAGTGAAAAAAATATTATCCAATTAAGAGAGGAAAAATATAAACAAATTGGTACTTTCTAGGCTAAAACATGTAGATACCAATCTAGAGCTAGTAAATGGAAGGAAACAAGAAATATGCTAAACTAAATCTACAAGTCTTGGAGGAGAAGGTTATTGAAAATGAAACAAGAAAAACTAGTTTTAACTTTGCCTTAGTCAAACTAGATTAAAATTTGAATTTCAATTTCAGAAGAATACTTGGAGGTAGTTAACTGAGGTGACATGCCTCTTGTCACTACGTTAACTCATTTAATCTAAGTTGGAGACACTTAAGTTTAGTTTAGTATGCCTGATGTCTAATTTATAGAAATCTATTTCAGTTAAGTTGAGTTATTGTCAGTTAAACTAGTTCCAATTGTTGAAGAAACTATTGGAAGGTCAAGTTGTGGAGTGTAACTTCAATCACACTCAATGGCCATCGAGTTAATTGATATTTTAACCCAAAATAACTGTGCATGCGGACAATTTGATTTACTGAGCTCAGATTGGAGTTCAAGGGCAGTGTACTATTAGTTGTAAACTAATCCAAGTTGTACAGGTGGTGGATGTAGTCAAAGGATGGGCCTATAGGAATTAATCAATCCAATTGAGGAATTTTCCTAAAAAATATGGGATAATTTATCAATGAATAGAGGAAGGAAATACGATCTTGGAGGCTTGAAAATTTTGCTAAGTATTGGTTAGGTTTAGTCAGCCAAGCTAAGGATACAATATAAAGGTGCAAGTTTTTCTCAAGATTTAGCAAGCACACTATATTAATCCGAATTCTTTGATTAATAAAATATAAAAAGTAATGGGTTTTGAGAATTTTCTTTCCCCTAGATAAACCTATGTGTATGTTTGATGTGTCCTTTTGCATGTTAATGATATTTCTTCTTGATTGTGAATTACTTCCGCATATCAGTAGAATAGCTTAGAGTCTTGTGATTTAGTAAATTTCATGAGAACTTTTGAATCCAAACATTAATTTCTATATGGTATGAGAACTACATTCACAATAGAAGATATTACAAAGTTGTCTTTGTAGGAGGATTGAATTTGTAGAATCGACTCTGCAGATCTAGAAGGATGGATATATATGGACTAATACTCAAGTATGCCCTTGACGAAAGATTGAATTATGTTTCTTGGAAGCAGTGCTGGAAGATAATGGGTTGAAGGAATTTGTTGAGAATGAAATTCTGAAACCGACAATAGTTGATTCTTAGAATCTAGAAAAATGGAAGAAGTGTGTAGTCAGGGCGAGGAAAATCATATTGGATGGAGTACGATACCATGTTGTCTAAAATATCGACAGGAAAGAGACTACATATGCAATGTTGAAAGAATTGACAGATGTGGTCCATAATAGTAGCGACTACAGGAAGCTGGTGCTCAAGGAAAAACTTCAAATTATCAAGATACAGAAGAATGACTCAATTCAAAAGTATATGAGCAGGTTCACACATTGTCGTTATGATTTTGTAGGAGTCAGTGTCACAATTATAAATGATTATTTGGTGAGCTTATCTCTTCTAGGCCTCCCCGAGATCTAGCACAACTACTAAAATTCGGTAAATGGGAGGGATAAACTACCAATTTGGGAACACCTATGGTCTGATTTCTTCTAGGAGGAAATAAGGAAGAATACTAGAGACATGATTTCATCCAAGGGTGAGGATGAAAAACATTATGGCTTGGATACAAAAGAAAATAAGGTAAAGGTGAAAAAATCCCAATTCAAATCAGAATCAAGTCAAGGGGGAGCGAAGAAATACTTGTTCAGAATAAGTGCTTTCACTTCCATGTATTGGAAACTATGCCATGAAGTGTCCACACAATAAAATAAGAAATAAGACCTTAGGAGGAGTAGAAGGTGAATCTTTGGCTTCATAATTCGATCTTGAATTCACTCTCATCACATGCATGAAAAACATAGTGATGGGAATCATGTGGTATCTGGATAGTGGTGCCTCATTCCATATGATAGGGAACAAAGAATTTTTGAATGACCTAGAGGAGAAATATCTTCAGATGCACATCGAGATATGCATAAACATAAAAGGTAAATTTGTAAACACGTAAATATGTAAACATAAACATAAACTTAATATGTAAATGTAATGTTTAACATTTAACATTTTTAATGAAATGTGAGCTCTATTTACAAATCAATCTAATCACTATTATGTATAAACAAAATATAAATTTAAAATATAAAGAGGTTAGGAAGACTCAAAAAAGAGGTATGTTAAATAAATATAAATATAAATAAATTTGACTTATTGTAAATAAGTAAAGCTTATTTTTATACTTACTCAAAAAGTACGGTAAATAAATAAAAATAAAAATAAATTAAAGTTATGGTAAATAAATAAAACCTCCTTTTATATAAACTTAATGTTTAACATTTAACATTTTTAACAAAATGTGAACTCTATTTAAAAATAAATCTAATTATTATTATGTATAAACAAAATATAAATTTAAAATATAAAGAGGGTTACGAAGACTTAAAAAAGAGGTATGCTAAATAAATAAAATATACATAAATGAGAGGTATTGTAAATAGGTAAAGCTTATTTTTATACTTACTCCAAAAGTAGGGTAAATAAATAAAAATAAAAATAAATTAAAGTTATGGTAAATAAATAAAACCTCCTTTTATATTTATTCCATAAACTTCTTTATATTTAAAGAAAACCCAAAGAAAAGGTTTTATTTAGCTAAAGCCTATGGAAAAGATACCATTTTAATACCATGGGCTAAATACCATGGACCAAATATCATATTTATAAAAGAGGTATGGTAAATAAATAAATAAATGATGATGATGATGATGATGATTACCATAGGTGAAGACCAATGCAGTCTATTAGACCTTAAGAGAGGAGAAAGAATCTAAGTTCGATTCTTCAAAATCTTGTTTCTATGGTCGAAGAGAAGGGAAATAAGTGCTCCAAGATAGTTATAGGTGTTGAGAGTGAATGTGAGTAAGAGTGGGACAGTCTAAAAGGAAGTATTTTTCATCTTCCACCTGCTTAGAATCACAAATCTGATAGGTTCTATCGTAGGGGTCTTGGGAATAGACCACCACCATGTCTCACTCCAAAGCTCATGGGAATTAGTTCTTATCTTGGTGATGTTCATATTTTTCTTATTGTTGGACAACACAGAGAGATAATTCTTATTGTCAAGGGTGGGCTCAATGACTTCCTTATAGTATCTTAGCTTCATTTTACCCTCCATCTCCTCATCCTCCCACAACTTGTCATTAAACTTAGAGGTAATGGTATTTTTGATATTATATTTTCTTCCCATACTGAGCTCATCCTTAATTCCCTAATGTTTGAGTGAGGACTCGACATCCTTATGCCACCCGGGCTTAAGGCAAAGGTGAGGATTTTGACTACAGTTAGAAGCAATTTTAGGGAGCCTTTTTTATTCCATGTTTTCAAGCTTCTTCTTCTACATCAGATATCTAAACATAGTCATACTCTCAATGGGGGATAAACCAGATTCGATCAAGAGGACACGATAGGGAGTACTTCCCTTGATCTTTAGGTTGTAGACTATGAACTGCTTTTGAATCATCTCAATCTTCCTCCATGACTCTCTGGATATATTACAACCCCAAACATCACATCCGTATAATCCAACAGGGGTGAAAATGGTCTCAAAGAGGAACCTCATTTTACTCCAAATGTAAAGATCAACCGACTTACAATTGTTATCAAGCTCATAATAAGCTTTCCAGCCCCCTATAATCCTTTTGTCAATGCTATAATTCTAGTTGAGATGATGAGGGAAGTCAATGCCCAAATAATTATAAGAAACCTGCTCTAAATAGTCATTATTATACACGAAACTAGCGTGAGTGATATTTTTGGATTTAATAATCATGACTTTAGTCTTGTGAGTGTTAACTGTCATACCCATCTTGGAACAATAGTCCTGCTTGTCAAGGTCATCATGGATTTATGCAAGAAGAACATAGAGGAGAAGAGTAATGAGAACACGAGCAAGATCGATGCCCTTGCACCCCGCAGATTCCAAAGACTCCTCTAGCCTATTGATGTATATGCCAAAAATAGTAGGGGATAGGGGACACCCTTGCTTAGCTCCAATATTGCATTTAATGTCTTTAGACCACCACTCATTGGTCTTAAGCTTGGCACTGACAGTCTGTAGGGATGGATCACAACAATCCTCACGTGAGGAGGGACCATGATCTCTTTAAGTCTCTCCCAAAGTTTATCTCTAGGGGACAATGTCAAAAGTGGAATAAAGAGGTACGGTAAATAAATAAGACCTTTTTTTATATTTTCTTGATAATCCTCTTTACATTTACAAACACCCAAGAATGAAGTTTTATTTAAGTGAAGCCTATGACCCAAATACCTGGGCCAAATTATTATTAGATAAAAACACTATTAACCCTAATATTCATATTAATATATTATAATATTAATATTATTAAATTTAATAAGTTTAAATCCAAGAATTTTGTATTTGGGTACACTACATGCATTGACTATGTCAAGTAAAAACTTAAAGGTAAAAGTAAAGTAATGTTTAACATTTAAAATTTAAAATTTAATCTAATTAATATAATGCCGACCCTAATCAAAGATCACTTCTCTAAATATATAAATTTAACACAAAAACAAAGTGTTGAATTGTAATTGTGAGAGGAAACATCTCGAAAGTGCGAAGAGTGATAATATTTGGGAGAAACGATTTTGGGAGCTCTGCGGATTGAATTTTAGGTTTGATTTTCATTGCTTCTGCATTTTTTTTCTATATCATGCATTTTTTTCTATCTTTTTGTTTTTGTCTTTTCATTTACTTCGACTATATGGATTTTCATTGTGGCCTAGATCCATGTTAACTCCGGATCTATCAAATAGGGAGAAGGATCAAATCTCTCCAGTTACAAACTTTCTTTTTAGTGCAAAACTTGAAGAAAGATTGAGGAAAAGTTTACAGTTTTAAAGATTTGATCCCTCTCAACAATCAATAAATCCAAAGTTAAATGAATCTAAAATAATAGTCATACATATTATTAAGTGACAACTATAACAGCTACACATATACTATATTTTATTTACAAATTTATCAAATAAAAATGAACTTTAAATTTTTAGTTCGGCCCTTTTTGGGCCCTCCACGCTTCATATTTCTTTATTTATGAACATGGTAAGATAAAAAGACAGTGATGCCTGCTGGTATTCCTTGGTGGCGAAATATTTACATAAGATTGGCGAATTGGACGCAGAGCGTGAAAGATTTCAACAGGAAAATGATGAGAATTGAGCGAGAAGACCAGGAGCCTAGGACTGTGGAGAATCCTTTTACTTCCTCTACTTCTGCCATGAACATGTTGAAAAACACATCAATGCCTGAAAGCGATCCCGGCACGAAGAGAATCCTTACAGAAGCTTCGCTGGAGGAGGGAGAGATTTCTGACCAAACTACTACGGTGAGAATGAATATTTAAGACAGAAGGCATGTTACTGTAGTAACTCCGTTTTATATATATCTTGCCAACAACTTCTCTTATTTGTGTGTTTCATGTTTCATACAGAATTCCTCACTTATTGTCCATGATTTGTCATAAATTCAAGCAGGGTTGCTCGTCTAAGGAAAGGAATAATGTCAAGCTGCGTGATCGAACAGTCTTTTACAGTCCATCAACTTTTAACCTCAAACCATTAAAAGTAAAGTTGATGAATCTCATGAAGAAGGTATAACGTCCTTTAATTTTCATGATTTTCTCAGAGTTTGAATTAAAATTAATATTATGCAGAGACTGCTATATATTATGCAATCTTTGGGGTTGTTTAATTGCTGCAGCATGACAGTTACAAAAGTTGCGAGAAAGATGCTGTAGATTCTTTTAACTTCTGGAGGAAGCCAATTCATGCAATAAATAAAAATATTGAATATTGTTTAGAGAATTTCGGTTTATGGTGCGCTCGTGAGGTATGTAATTTATATTACTTATTTGGATATCAGATGAGTTGTATTTTTTGTGTGTCTGTGTTCTAATAAGTTGAAATATCTGAAGATCTTAATTTTTAACAAGTTAATATTCTTCTTTTACAGGTTGCACAGATTCATATGGAGAACCACGGGATCGACAGCACTGCTGACTGCGATACTGTGTCTTCAGATGATATAAAAACCGAGTATCTCAGAGAAGCTTGCAAGATCTTAAACGACGCATTTCCATCAGGTAAATATGATCAAGCTGTATACAGCTCTGCTTTATTTTATTTAAAGAATGTAGATTATTATTTTATTTATATTTTTGTTTTTAAATTTAATAATGAATGAGTTTACTATTTAAAAAAAAATATTTAATTGCAAATAGAATCAAGCTAATAGAATCAAGCTAGATAAATAAACAAGTTAAACAAAATATTATGAGTCTGTCATGTCAATCTAAATAAATCTATATTTAAATCTATATGATAAAATTCTGTTCATCTTTTTGGTTATTTGAATTTAATGATATCCACACTTCAAAATTGAGCTATGAAAATACTTGGACCCATTCATACAATAAATGAGGAAATTTAGCATAGTTAAGAGAGATGTATACTTGATAATTTTCATATTAATAGCCAGCAAAAATATACATATTTTCCATTACCTTCTTTCATAGGTTCCAATGGTACCAATGCAGCATGGAGTAATTCCTGATTGTCACAGATTGTGGAGTAATTCCTTATCGTCACAAACTTTGAGTGATGACAAAAATTTCCTTTCCTACACTTATATCAGAGTGAACCTTTAGCCTCAATGTGGTCCTTGTGGCTACAACCTTATAGCTGCAGTCTATAGCCTACTATTATGGTTTGTGCCATGCTTCTTACAGTTATTTTTGAAGATGTAACTGGGATTTGTCTTTAGAATATGTGTATGTGTATTTATTATTGATGTATTTATTGTGTTTTTGTAAAGCATGTTTTTCATAGTAGAGTAAAAAAGAATTTGTTTTTGAGTCAATAGAAAATTATTTTGTATATTGTTTCGTTTAGAAATTTCTAAGAGAGAAAAAATGAACTTTTATTTTGAATCTCCAGAAGATAAGCAAGTTGGCCCTCAAGTTGGCCTAGCTCTCCAAGTGGCACTTTTTCCACCCTCCTCCACAATAATATATAAGAGACAATTTTGACCTAGTTGGAACTCATTCATTCATCAGACTAAGAAGTACATATGAACCTAGTGAAAGAATAAGAAGTTCTAGTCAAAGGAGAGAGAAAAAAGGACAATACTACAATAATATTTCCTTTTGATGGAATCTTGTTGTAGATGTGTGTTGATACTTGATCTTTGGGATTAGGTAAATCCATGTAAATATTGCAAATAGAAAATAAGAAAAATTAGAAGACTAAAAGACACTGAGAAATGAAAAGAAAGAGTCTCTCCCTGTATATATCTATTATCCATCTTATTGAAATAAGAGAATTCAATTTGAGGAATTACCTCTGGGTCTGACATGATATGAGAGCCCACTGGATTTTGGCTTCCCTTTGCTCTTGTAAACTGAATAACAAACTGTAGTATTGTGGGTTGATACCATTTTATTTTATGTGTTAAACTTTGTTTAATACCTTGAACTGCATTGAATGGTGCATTCGTCCTTCTCCATGAATCAAAGACTTGTATATATATATGTTTAATATTGTTGATATATGGTTGAATACTGGAGGAAAATGCCTTTGGTTTCGACTGTTAGTTCATATATGGTGGAATACCTAACATGGTGGAAGAAAATGCCTTTGGTTTCAACTGTTAGTTCCTGAGGTGTGGCCAGTTTTAGGCCCAAGTTTCATGATTGTGTATGCCTTAATACTACATTCCACAACCTTTTCAACAACCTTGAATAATTCTTTTGCTACGCCAGAGGATGATAATGCCAACAAGCGCTAATGGTGTTCCCACAATACGCTAACAATGACCATAGATAATCCTTGTGCTCGTATCTTTGTGGTAATTGCTGCAGTGATTTTTTTTTTTTAATATGACATATGTTTGCCTCATATAAAGCAACATGGCATTACGTGATATATACGTTGATTTTTTTTTTATGAAGCCATGGCTATAGCCCTGAAGCCTCTGATTTTTAGACTGGCATGCATGCAATACTGTAATCCAGTAGATTCTCCAACTTTTGCCACAAAATTGTTTCTAAGTTTGCAAAAATGGGTGGAGCTCTGAGATCCGACACCATTGCCAAGAAAATCCAGTAGCACTTCCAGACCATGGAATCAGAATGGCAAACTCCACATTAAACTACCGGGAAGATCTTCCGGTGGAGCAGGTAGGAGGCGATCAGATGTTCCGGTGGAGCAAACAAGTTCAATGGTGAATGATCACTTCCCTTTCTAACGGTTAAGATGGATGCGTTTCTCTAATAGTGACAGTGATATCGAATCACATTTGACATCATGATGTCTGCAGCTGGAGCCATGGCTGCTTGCTCCCTCTGCTCTTTTCATCCTCACAGGTGAGTCAACTCGAACTTTGAAACGATCTCGGTATGGTTTGTAAATGTTTGATAGTGTCTGTGTAAATCGTGTTATCCGGGGGGAGCTGACGGGTTGCTCCTGCAAAGGTTTGTTTTGGTTAGGATGGTATGAAGTTTCTATGTGCAGTATAGTGTTCAATAGAATGTATGTATTTTCAGGGGGTTCTTTTTTGGACTGGTGAGTGATGGTCCGTCATCTTGAGTTTGGATATGGTAAGAGGAACGGTGAGATGCAGCTTTGGGATTTAGTTTGTATGTTTTCCATATGACAGCAGAAGGCTACGAGGTTGGGCTGATTGTATCATGAGTGTTATCGCTGTTACCATTTTACATGCAATGTATAAGATGCATGTAAAGTATTTATTAGTCAAGGCCAATGCAAAATAGGGGGAATAGGCTTCCCCCGCATGAGGCAAGAAGGTCGCAGAAACACAAATTTCATCGTATCAATCTAGATGGTCTTCTATCCGGTATAAGTGGCCTGACTCTTTTATCATATCTAGGCCATGTAAAGACTTTGGTTTTCAGTTATGCTTTTGAGGGTGGCATTGTTCCGGTTGTGTTTATGTTTGAGAGGTTGTTTTGATTGTGTTGGTATGAAAGTTTCTCCGGTTTTTCCGACGTCTATCCAATTCCACCACCTTGCCTCCGGCAAACTGTTTTTTCTGGGAACGTTAAAAAATATCGGTCATATCACAATCTCATTGATCCCGAGACCTTGACCAGTTTATCTGTCCTTGCATCGTCATATTTCTATTTGTGGGTGTTGGGGAGGCGAGTTATTTATGAATGTTCTAATACTTTGGTACTTTTCGAGGCTCATTTGGAGGCATGGGCTAACGGCCTCTCTCTTTAAGGAAACTAAATTTCCTCTGACAAATTCTTTGAATCCGCCATTTGGCTTTATTTCTGAGTAGAATGCTCTAAATTCGGTAAGTGGATCATTTGTGCATGCAGTATTTGTTTGTGCGTGGGTGGGATTTTAGATGATCCACCTGACAGCTGCATTGATTTAGGACTCACCACTTATGGATGGCAGCAATCCCTTTTGGATGACTCTTAAGATTTCCATATTGACTTGTTGAGGTGGTTTTTTGAGTTGTCCGGGTGGAGGGCTATCAATCTATTCCACATTGTTTTTTCTATGGGTCTTTATATGAAGAAGATGGCGGATTATGACATCTTGTCATCGCACACGTCGGCCCAGGAGGCTCTCATCGCCACCACATTGGTTGCTAAAAGGATCACACAAACCCGTTTGCTTCGAATGAAGGTTTAATCACACAGTGCTTTGATCAGCAGCATATTGAATCCTTTGGTGGGTCTGGATCTAGTAAGCAATCAAATGGCTCTCGTGGACACAACAAAGATTATGGTAGGTCGTTGAAACCCTGCTACAAGTCGACGAGGAGGTTAAGGAAGTTGTTTTGGAGTATGATGATTTATGGGGCCGAGTGGCTAGTCTGCAAAAAAGGGCTCTCATAGGTAGGTGGCTCTTTTCTCATATGGGAGAAGTGGACATGGGTAAGTGGGTTAAGATTTGAGTCTTATTCTGGGCTACATTCCAAAGCTCTGTAGGATGATGAGTAGTTGGTTCAGTGTACATTTTATGCATGAGGATGACTGCAAAAAAATGCTTGGTCGCACTTGGGTTCGGGGAAGAAGCTTCATGCAACTCTTATCATGGCACCTTCGCTTCAATCCGGTTATTGAGACCCAAAAAAGTAAATTGATATGTGTTAAATTGCCTAGGTTACCTCTCTAATTTTGGATGCTCAAAACTCTGAATACTATTGGGAATTCTATCGGTCGAACAAAGCATGTCGATCCCAAAATTATCGGCACAAACTATAAGCATATCGCCTCGATACTTATCGAAGTCTACTGTGCGGGTGGTTTGTCGGGTGACGTCAATCTTGTTTGGGGGCAGAGAAGACACATGTAACGGGTGTATTACTGGGGTGTCCCATTCTGATGCTTAATTTGCCACCACACTGGGGATTTATTAAGTAGATGCCCTTTGCGACAAATAAATATTGGATGCCACAACAAACGCTCTCACGGAAGCCGAAGGGTGAATGCAAATGATTCTCACACTGCGGGTTTATCAAGTAAGTCAAGCCTTCCTTCGTCTGATAGTGATAGGACTAAATGTTCTGATAAGGCTTCAGATAGCATTCTCTCACCCCATAATCATCTTACTACTAATCATGAGTTTGTGCTTCTGCTTGTCGTCGATAAGCTTATTCCTAGGAATATGCCCCATCATTCGCCATATGTTGGTCCTTCAATCAATAATTTAGATGACTCATGCCATGTTGTCAACTCGATTAGTCCTTCCTCTAATTCGAGTCCTTCTAGTCTGTTGACTGTCTCCCCCTCAATGCCTCCCTTGGAATGGGCTTCGCCGCATTCCTCCCATGATCTTGTGATTGGGGATATCCCAGACTCACCAAAAAATATAGTAGGTAGTGACATTGAATCCTTATTCGGAAATCTGAGGCTTGATTTGGTGGCATTAACAGTCTTTGATAAAACTCCTCCTAACCCTCATCCCTCCATTTCCCCTCCATCAACCTCTAACATGACGGTGCAGAAAAAATCCAAGTCTGGGTCTTGATATTTTAAGGGCCATCTCAAGACTAAATCCTTATTCCAGGACGATCTTTTTGATTTTTGTGAAGCACCTATTGATGTTGTTGAGGATATTCAGGCACTTAGAGCTAGAGACCCTGAACATGTGATTGAATGAATTGCATCTTGTCCCTCAATATTCGAGGGTTGGGCGAACCCTCTTAACAAGTGCCCCTTAGGGATTTGTTTTATCAAATTCATTCATGTATGGTTTTCCTACAAGAAACACTTTTTTCCCGAACTAAAGCAATTGGTATACTTTTAAGCATCCGTCCGGGTTGGTATGCTGTCGGTATTGATTCTATTGGAAAGGCTGGTGCTTTGTTGGCCATATGGAACCCTTCTTTGTTCAAACATTGGGCTTTTAAACTTTTTGGTGGCATATTGCAATTGGGGTCTCTTAAAGGGTTGTCCGTGAAGATTAATTTTATCAACTTGTATGCTCCTTCTTATAATCGGGATCTGCTAGCCGATCATATTTGTAGAATCTTTAGTGATCACAGTTTGATGGATGTTCTGCCTTCACCCATTTTTCTGACATGGAATAACAGATGTCGGGGAGAGGAGTTCATTGGAAAGCATCTTGACAGAGATGTGATAAAGGAGAACTTGTTTCACTTGTTGGGAAACATGAGGTCTCTGGTGATTTATTGAACAATTTTGGACCATATGATAGTGGTTATTTCCTAGTGTTGTGAGGCTAAGCGAACCAGTTTATCGTTTAAGTTCAATAGAGTGTGGTTGAATGACCGTCATTTTAATAATATGGTCATTGAATTCTGGAGGAAGAATGAGGCTTATTGGCTTAAGTGGGTGGAAAAAATTTGCGGAAAAAATCAAGAGATTAAAAGTTCTCGTAAAGTCGTGGGAAAAGAAAAAAAAAGGAGGATTTGCAGTGTGAACTGTATGAGCTCAAGGCCGAGTTGGAAAATATTTATGAAAACATGATGGAGGTTTCGCTGAATGCTAATGTATATATCAGCTTGGAGGGCCTTGAAAATCGCATAATGGAAATTATGAAAATTCAAGAAACGACGTGGAAATTAAAACACAGAATAGAGTGGCTTAAGGAGGGGGATCTTAATAATAGATTCTTTCACTAAACTACAAATGGTCGAAAGAGTGAAAATTCTATCTGGCGTATTGATGCTCCAAATGGAGCGAGGAAGTATTCTATTGAAGAGAGTCAACATTAGGCTTTACAATGTTTTTCGGAATTCTATAAAGAATATATGGAGATCGACCATCATAGCAAGACATGGGTTCTCCAACACATGCCCCATATGTTTGATCAGGCGGAAAATGACTCTCTGGGGAAGGAAGTCACAAAAGTAGAGATTAAAGTTGTTTTAAAGTCCTTTGCCCATGACAAGAGCCCCAACCCACATGGCTAGCCTGCAATATTTTTTATATACTTATTTGATTTCTTGGTGGATGAATTGCTACTGGTCATTGAGCAGGCTCGTAGGTCTGGTTTTATAATAGGTGATATGAATTCTACCTTCCTCGCCTTGTTTCCTAAATCATGTACGCCCAAGTCCTTCTCTGAGTTTATACTGATATCTTTATGCAATGTGCTCAATAAGATCTCATCCAAAATTATAGCCAACAATATTAGAGGGGTTCTGGCATCCTTCATATCTGAGGAACAATTTGGATTCCTAAAGGGCCAACCTATCCATGATGTAGTGGCTATTGCACAAGAAGCGATGCACTTGATTCATGCAAAAAAAATGGGGGCGCTTATAATGAAGATTGATATTGTTATCGCATATGATACTGCTGATTGGTCTTTCATGAGACCTATTCTCCTTAAGGTGGGCATATCATTGGAAAATATCAGATGGATCATGGCATGCACCTCTTCCGTCAGGTATGTTGTTTTAATCAATGGGCTTCCTACACATTTTTTTTTTATCGGGCGTAGTCTCAGACAAGGATGTGCTCATTCCCCCCTCATTTTTATTGTCATTATGGATGGTTTCAACAATTTAATGAAGATGGCTAAACATGCGGGATATTTTGCAGGACTATCTTTCTCTCCTACTATTTGTATTAATAATTCATTTTTTGTAGATGATTGACTCGTATTTTTCAAGCTCCTTAGTAACACTTGGTTCTATCTCCATTATATCCGCATTCTCTTTGGAGTTACTTCAAGTCTCTGCACTAACAAATAGAAATCTTTTCTGACTAATGAGAATGGAGATCCAAGTGA